>JASDQU010244393.1:31470-55898 GCA_032191745.1 Picea mariana
AAACCATATCCATATGGCTACCATTCACCTCTAGATGCCAATATGATCTAGTGGTCATCCAAAGTTGTTTGACACTTTCTTAATCAGACCTTTCATCGATCTCTCATTACTCCTTACAGTCTTATCGTATTAATTCATTAGGCCACAACATCATCAACTTTTCATTCTTGCTGCTAACCCCTATTTTCATAAGGTCATCCTCATGTGACACAAAAGGCCTCACCCTATGCAATCTTGCACAAAAGGCCTTTTTCCATTTCCCTATGCAGACTTATCATCCGCTTTTTTGCAAATCCCAGAGATAAAAATACATTTTTTCCACATGTATGCACCTTGCATACTATACAACATGCGTATACACAGGCTACACCACTACATGACCCGTACATCGAGATTTGTGCCCAAAAATAAAAAATGGTGTTGAGTTTCCATGTCACGACAGATGATCTATGATCCTTGGCCTTCCATATACTGGAAATGTTTCGACTCAACCCTTCAGTTCCATTTGAAGGCTATAAATGGGCCAATTCTGAGCTATGGAAAAGAGGAGAAAGAATTCAACTTTGAGAGCAAAGTTACTCTGGAGAAATTATTCACTTCATATTGAGTCTACATCCTTTTGTCCTTTAAGTCTGAACACAGTATTCAACCCCCAAGCTCTTCCCTTATTGATTGAGAACCTCATTGTTTCTCTTTTATGAGCTTACCTTTGGTGGAGGATTGAATTGGTGGAGGCCCAGTTGGAAGGAACTTAGTTTCTTGGTTCCGAACCGTGCTGACAAGGAAGTCTGTAACATTTCTACTTCTGCTGATCATATATGAATAGAAATACTCTTTTCCCGTCCAATTGATATCTTTCAAATATTTGAATTATTATTCCATGGGCGTATTTGTCATGTTTATTAATGGATTATGTTATTGAATGTGTTAATATCATATATTATCACCATATGCTTTCTTTTCTTGGTTGTTGAGGACTAGTTGCAGGTATATTGCTTTGGGTCAAGTGCTCAACGGTAGACTTCATCGAACATCTGGACTGGCATATTTGTTTATATAGCATACTTGAGAATAGAGTTGATTTCTGCAGTCATTTCCGTCTGTTGTGGTTTACCCTAGGCATAAAGAGATTTTCTTCGTAATAGAATTGACAACCATACTAGGGATTGAATCTTCTTTCTTAGGGTTTGGAGTGTTTTTCTCATTAGATTTCTCTCGTTCCTATTGCGTTTCTTGTCATATCATTGCTTGACAACCTCTGTTCACTCCTGGTCTGAGTTTTTCAGCCTTCTCCCTTGCATGGATTTGTTTTTGAAACATATACGTGGATTTTTTCTTGACAATCACGTATATACGCGACCTGTCCTTCTGCAAACTACGTACATATGCTTTGTTTCCTTGAACAATCACGTACATCAACCTTCTTTGCTTCTTTGCTGGGTTTGGTAGTTGTTGGGTGGGATTTGATGTTTGGTGAGTCTTCTTGGGTCTCTTTAGTGATTGTTAAGTGCTCGTGGGATGACAGGAAACCTGTTTGGGGTTGAATTTTTGGGTAGAGTCTTTCTCATCATCTTTTCATTTTGATTGTCCTTGTACATTGGGCTAGGTGTTTTTCTCCTTGGTATTTTTCTTGAGTTATCTCTTTCTTTACACAATAGAGTTTATTTATCAAGTTGTTGTTCAATCCATGCATTTTCATTTTTCTTATATTGAAAATACAAAAATATTAGGCATTTTTTTTTATTTCTTGTCATTTTGATCTTTTGAGTCTTTGTCATTAGCTTAGTGAATGTAAAGAAATATTACATTTTTACGTCAGAATTGCAGAGTTGAAATTGAAAATTGCATTGGTTTTAAGAAGCATATCATTCATTGAAAATTGAAGTTAGGTCTTTGTATTGTATTCATATTTACTTTACTAGCTGAGTCATAACATCGTGAGTTTCACTACCATACCTTTTTGAGTAAGCATGGCCACTAAAACTAATGCTATAATTTAAATTATTTTCTAGGGTGCACAAACTAGCTTAGTATTTAGTGCCTTGGAATAGAATTTTGTGAGTAAATTTCTCCAAGGTAATTAAATCAACATATGTGTCTAAAAAAGGGAGTGGAGAAATCCATTGTATAATTGGTAATATCAGGAGGCTCTGCTCACATCGAAGTTAATCACGAGGTCGCATGAGGTTGGTTGAAGGGATATCCCCTCGATACCTTCTTAGTGTTAGAGATATTTCTGGGGATCTATTCATATCCGAGGATCTTGCTAGTGCCTTTACCTCTATGAGAGGCGATACTCAAGGTTTCAAGATTTTCTACCCTACCCATATGGTCGACCTGACTTACAACTGCTCACCTGTGCATTGATTATACATTGGTTGCTTAGTTGCTTGAATTAGGTGCCACATAGGTTACTTGCAGGGGTTATTGATCTGCAGATACCATGGGTCAGACAAGGGTCGGACAACACACAAACTTTATGGAGGATTACCTCTCTGGGGGGATCTAACTGACTGGTTGTTAATCCCACGAGGGCCCTTATAACTTATTATGTTACCTCTAATATTTAGCAGGGCATCTCAGGCCCCTATTGGGTGAGACATACCTTATTTAGGGAGGGAGGCGCATTTCAACCACTTTACCCTATTTGTGTGCATATTGGCCATTTGAATTTTGGTGTGCTCTTTGATTACTAGTTGTCCTTAGGATTTATATTTTGTCTTTAGAAGTATTAATTCATCGTGGAGTTGGACCAACGTCCCCACCGGTCCCATCGCTTGTTACAGTTACCACCGGATTTTGAGTCTTTGCCTTCTAAAAGGCATAGAGTTATTAGACGTGGTACACACACCTCCATTGTTAGGACTTGTAATTCTAGAAGGATGAGTATTGAACCTAGTCTTCAGAACACTAGGAGCCCTTCGACTCCCACACCTACTATAGTTAATGGCACCCCTTCGACTCCTACAACCATAATGGTTGTAGTACCAGAGGCACCTATCATTACTACTGCCCTTCCTATAGTGAATGCTAAATCTCTTGCCTCAAACCCATTTGGGTCTCTTGGTCACTCACCAGGCTATAATGTTCAATCCATCCCTATGGCCTCTAGTCCTTTTTCCTATGGTATGCCGAAATTTACTTCACATTTTTCAAACACCATCCCAGTTGCTGGCCCTAATTCTAGCATTGGAATTGGGGGCACTACACCTCCTTATACTCCATTTTCGTTTGGTGGTTCTAAAATCCCTCAAATGACTCCTAATATAGGAGACATTTCTGCTTTTAACCCTGGGTCTAATCCTCTTGCTTTTGGGTGGAGCAACCAACCTGGCAGACAAGCTTCTGCTCAAGTTTCATCCTATACCCCTACCTCCTCAGTGTCGATTCTGACCAACACGTTTGGCATGAAAAATCCACCTCTATCCTCCAGATTCAAACCTAGAGGAGGTCAATTTCATGCTTTGGGAAAACCTCAACCCAAATCCAATCTGGCTGGGGGAAATTTTTATAACCCCCATCTGAACATTCCTACTAGAATGATGCCCAACCAACCTTTTATGAATCATCTTAGAGGAGGGTATTACAATACTGAACATGGCCATGGTACTTACCAGAACCCTAGATGGGCTGTAGTTCCTCAAGCACAATCTTTCCAAGGATCTTGGGGCTAGATACCGCAACCCCGTCTCCCTTTTTCGGCCACACTCAATTTTCCAAACTTGTCTAAGTTGATGAACAACCCTGTGAGTCATCATCCTACATGGCCCCTCGTCCCCACCAATCTTCTTTCAAACATTTTGAAGTTTGAAGGTAAGAATGGAGAGGGTCCTGGTGATCACGTCACCACCTTTCACCTATGGTGCTCTTCAATTTACCTTAATGACGATTCCATTCAATTAAGATTATTTCAATGCACCCTCATTGGGGTCATTGCAAAATGGTATATTGAGATACCTAGGGGGGTATATGAGACCTTTAGTCAGATGGTGTTGGTCTTCCTTAACCACTTCCAATTGTTGGTTCGTTACGATGCTGGCTTAGAAMTTCTATCGACTTTACGCTAGGACACAACCACTCATATCTTGGATCATATCTAGGAGTGGCATAGATGAAAGAGGTTGATTAAGACCTGTATACCCCCAAAATTTCTTTTAGAATGGTTCCTTAAGTATCTACAGCCACCTATCTCAAAGGATGTTTCTACATCCAAGGTTACCACTGAGGAAGAAGCGATCTTCAAAGCCCAACAGTTAGATATTATATACGCTCATTCTGGGATGTTATACCAAATTATTTCAGATGCACAGTGGTCAACTTATGACCCTAGACAAAATCCCAGACCTCATGCCGATGGAATTGTAGGCTCTGCCAATGTAAAATACACAGAATTAGTGACAAGCCATTTGAAAGAGTTGTCTCTAAACTGGTCTGCAAGAGGGTCAACTTCGTCTATGTCTTCCAATCCCACTCAGTCGGTGGATTTACATTCTGTGCAATCATTGAACGACCCAAATGGTAACCAACAACTAGGCAGGAATCAGAAGAAAGGACGTAATAATAATCGTAAAGGTGGGAAAAATAATAATAAATCCAAGGACAATGGGAATAATGAGAAGATGAATAATAATGCTGGAGAGGGAAAGAGAGAAAGAATTAAGGTGAAATTTCCCTATAAGCTTTGTACAGACGATCACCTTACTCATTTATGCCCCAAACTTGCAAAATCTGCGAGGTTATTATCTCTACTGCCCATCGTGCTGACGAATCCTTTCCCACATAACCAACACATGGCCTCGATCTCCTTAAACACCACAAATGTGATTGGTGGGAGTCAAAACCTATCGTTGCAAGACAATGACCATTTGTGTATCAATATGGTCGATGAGAAAGTTCATGTAACCACTCGATATCGAGATTATAGTTCTTCACAGGCTATACCTGGTCTATAATCTCCTCCTCCTCCTTTGGAGATGACTTTACAGATTGAAAAACCAGAGCCACCACCTCGTATTCTGAAAGGAGTACTCAAGTGATCTACCCACAGTCCAAATGCTAGAGCCACCTAGAACTACTCTATTGTTGAGGACCTAGGTCAAACCCCTTGTGGGATGTCAGCTTTGGAGGTACTCCAAACACGTCCTTCACATAGGAATGCCTTACTATCTACGTTAGGAGATCTAGAACCCAGTGGCTCAAAAGTTATCAAGTTTGACATCACATATGTAAAGCCTCACTTGCCTTACCATGTGGCATTCCAAATCCACGTGGGGTTCTCAAAGTATACCTCCAAACATACGGTTGTTCATGAAGGTGATGCTACATGTGTGATGTCCCTGATCTGTTGGAAAGCTATTGGTTCTCTGACTCTTTCTAAATCCTCGAACATGTTGACTGCTTTTGACGGTCATTCCTTCTTCCCTCACGATATTCTTCCTTCCTTTTCGGTCTGGTTGGGTGGGAAGATGGTAGAGGTGGAGGTTGAGGTAGTTGATGCACCTATTGATTATAACTTGTTACCAGGATGCAATTGGACCTATTCTATGACTGTCGTCATGTCATCCATCTTTCGTACTATTTTCTTTCCTCATGAAGGGAAGATCGTGACAATCGACCAATTATCCTTTGTGTATGCTAGTCCCAATGCATTTGTTGGACCGTCGATCTCTATGATAAAAAATTCTCAGTCGACAACTGAGAATATTGGTGTCGAAATGTATTCTTCCCTTATGTGCATGTTCAACTTCATGGCACTGATCCACCACTTTTACGCCATGTCTAGTAGGCCCGTTTCGTCAGAGAGTTCCATTCCTTTACATACTTTCTATTTTAGTGATCCTTGGACCCTACCTTCCTCGACTTCATCTTGTGAAGGTCAGTCACATGCCGGAATGACCATGCCACTATCGAAATTGAAGATTATGTATCAAGTTGTTCTTGACTCTTCCACCGATCCTAATCTTGTTACCTCGCCGACGGACAAGGAGAATGTCGTTCTTAAGTATGTGTGGGCCATTTCATTTTCTTGTTCACATGACTGCCTCGATGAGACTTTTCCCTCGTGTTATAACCCTATTATTCATAGGATCAACTGGTGAATGGAAATTTATTCATTTACTGTATTTTGGGTTGCTATTTTGGGTTGAAAATAATGTTTCATTCTGCAAATGATTTAAAAAGAAAAGAAAAGAAAAAAAGAAAAGAAAAGAGAAAAAGAAAAGAAATGAAAAAAGAAAAGAAAAGAAAAAGAAAAGAAAAAGAAAAGAAAAGAAAATGAAAAGAAAAAGAAAAGAAAAGAGAAAAAGAATAAAAGAGGGCATAAAAGAAAAATAATAAGGCCCCATGTAATAAGAATGACTTGGTCCATACAGTCTAACCATGGTCAAGTCTTTTTGAATTTATGCTGATAGGATTAGTGAATAAAGATTCGCTAAACTGTTTAATCTTATCAAAGTAGATAGGTTAGTTAGTGAATAAATTTGGTCAAACTGTTTAAACTTGATCAAATAGCCCTAGGATAGAGTAATTTTTATCCCAACAATCTAATCTGGGTTAAATTTGTTAGGTAAATAGGTTAGTTGGCTTCCCTTCAATAAAAACAAGCACGATGTTGTATGAGATTCATTATTTTGATGTTAGAAGGTTGTGTTCTAACCCCTTGGTGGAAGAATGAAAGAAAAATAGTGCAAAAACCCACAAATCCATGCTATCCTAAGTTTTTGCAGCATAATATGATTNTGGACCCCCCTAACCATTCTACCTTTAATGGCGGGGGAGGGGGGGGGGGTCCGAGTTGGTGGTATTCCCCAGTGGGCCCCATCCTAACATGTCACCATTTTGTTATCTCGGACCCCCCTTGCTCTAAACCGGTTACCGCCTACCCCCCCTTTGAGTAAACCACCATACCAGATTCCTATAGCATCGTCACCTCGTGACATCACACTCCACTACCCCTGCTGTCCCATGACATCATACTCCATTACTTGCCTCTTACAAGTCACGTCTCATCACTCCGCCAACATATTACCCTCCACTCACCCAGTGCACATCATATTTGGTTCACCTATCATCCAATCACTACTTTTCGCATCATCCTTGCTCACCCGTCACGCAACCTTTAATGTCCACCTCATACCCGAGTTATCCATTGGCTAATTAATACAGGATAACATATCTATTAGCCTACTGACCTGTTCCCCACACCTCCAACAGATACTTGTTTTCCCAGATAATCCCATTCCTTTTCGCCATGCTTCCATCTTTCACGATACAGACACCTCTGAAATCACTATTCCCTACGCTTTTTCCTTCCACAACCTCCATTAATCCCTGGAATCCATAGTCAGCATCATCCCTTGTTCAAATTTCACAGATATCACTCGAAGTGATGGCGCCAAAGTACAAACAATTGAAAATTGATGAAAATCCTTTCCTCCTGCCTCTAGTCGACATTGACCGAATCCCTCTGGCCGACAAAGATTACCTGATTTTCGAGCCCAAATGTGAATTCGATTTCGCTGAGCTACACTTGTGGTTCAGAGACACTTTCATAGACCAGAGTGATGAGATTGGACTCTGGGAGTCCAATCTCCCACTATACCTGTTTCCCCAAATTCATCATTTCCCCAAATTCACCCTCAAGTTCCAGGCGCATTACCTTCCCGATCAGAGAGCTATTGTTTCGTCCTCTGGAGAGATCCTGTTCACTATCACACCTGAAGTCATGGACCAAATGCTGCAAATAACTAGATCCAAATCCTTTTCTCCTTTTACCAATGAGATCCTAACCGAAATGTATCAAAAGTTGTCTTTTCCCCAAAGAGAACAGATTTTTGAACTTTTCCTCCCTAAGAGTGCCCCATTACCCAAAGCAAATCCCACATATCAGTCATCAATTTTCTCAGTAAAGGAAATCAAATTATATCCTCTCTTTGTAGCCTACTTGTATACTACTCGGACGAGTGGGTAGATGAGCTAATCTTGGGTTATCTGTCTATTTTCTCTACCGAGGAAAGAACCACAATGCAGTTTGACTACAACAGTTTCTTGGCTGAGAATATCCACAAACAACTGTTCAAGTTTCCCACAGAAGGCATGTTCCGGTATTCTTCAATACTGGCATACTTGTTTTTATTTTTCCAAACAAACAAGTTCTCGTTTTCCATGCAGAAGTTAGATCAGAATGGAAAACCACAACCGGTCACATCCTAGACGTCACTGTTGAGAAGGAACTCACCATAATTCACCTTCAATCAATCCATAGATCAGTTCTACCATCCAGTGGTAAGTTTTCTTGACGACCAATGAGAATCAAGGATAAACAAATAAATCCAATGAATTTTACACCTCTCAGACCTTGCCAAGACCGAAGACTGGTAACTGTACCAGAACCACAAAGAGATTAGAATTTATGGATGCGAGCTGGCTCCCTACAATTTGCCTAGATATTTTCCCATGCGTATATTCTCCCTGGAATATATTAGACAAATGATTAACTCATATGATATTCACTTTGTAGCCTTCAAGAAGAAACAACAATTGAGGATCAAGGGGCAGATGGACCTTTCGTCTGTAACAGTTGATCTGCAGGAGAAATGGAAGATAAACTGTTGAAAGAGATGAAGTTCAACATCAATTTTTCGTGGCATTATGATCCTTGTGGAATCATCACAGAAACCAGGTTAAACAATAAAATCTCCCCATATTGCCATGTTCCCAAATCAGGTTAAAGAATAAAATCTCCCCATATGCTCACGTTCCCAAACCAGAAATTGAGAAATTCATGAACCAGACATAATGGTAAGTGAACACCTTGGAATACTCAGAACAACAGCCTCCTTCAGCCAGTGTTTCAAAAAACACTACTCCATAAGTACCAGTAGAAACGAGGCCTAGAAAGGAAGTATCCCCTCCAATCACTGAAGTCTTTGCAGAGGATTTTCAGGTTTACAGGAAAAAGCCCAATACCAGTCATACCCCTGACAGATCCAGGGGAGAGGAGGCCCAGTTTCCCATAATAGCAGAGGGAGAACACTCACCATTGTTCTCAAGCAGTCAACCAATGATGTCTACCTCTTCATCAAAGAAGAAAAATGATACCATATTGACCACCCAACCACCACAAGGGTCCACAGGACTAAGTATTTTTGATAAATAAAATCTGATCAAGAAAAAGAATGAGATGCTAACCAACAACACCTATTCCCAATTCTGGAAACAAACATCAACAACACAAAACAAACTGCTCTTTGCCTTTGATACAGAAAAGGGGAGAATGCATATGGCCTTTTTGCAGGCACATGTGCCTCAACCAAAGGAAATTTCTAACTACAAAAGGTCAACTTTTGATTTTGACGCTGTAGAGGTACATCCAACTAACTAGATGGAATTGCATAGATAGATTGGAGAAATGATTTTCTCAACCTTGGCAAATACTTCCACAACTGCTGAAAGTTGCAGGTTTCTAAAAATGTTCAGACTCAACTAAAGCTGGAGAAAGTGTCATCTTTCGCAAAGGACAACATGATCAAATCTTTAGAAGAGTTGGTAATTAAAATTGGCTATGACCCCTCCAATGTGAAAGTATATGAAGAACTGCTTAAGAAAAATAATGTTGACATAGCAACCTCGAGGAAACAATTAAAATTGACAGCTATTGAAGACTCACAGGCCAAAGAGATAGCTGAGACAAAAGGACAAAAAGAAGAAATGCTAAATTTAATCATGGAACAAAACACACAGATCAAGGACATGGAAGCAGAGTTAGAAAGGTTGGTAAAGGAAAAGGAACAGATAGGGCCCATGGCGGTCATTCCACTGAGTGTAATCCCCCTCACAGGATTTATCACAAAAACAACATAAACAACTACCACAACAAAACTTCCATCAGCTGCGCCAATGACAGTTATAGAGACATCTGAAGCTCTAGCAAAATCAACAAAGGATATGACCTTGCAAGGAGCATAAATTAAAAAAATGCATCATGAAATAGAGAATATCCATAAACTTAAATCCTCCTTCCAGGAAAGCTACAACATTGAGAGGCACACATCAGAAAAACTTAAGCAGGAAATACAACAGCTGCAAAAGCAAACAGTTGTGGGAAAAACACTAGCGGAAGCCAAAGAGAACATTTGGATGGATATCTCAAAATCCATGATAGAAATTTGGCCACTCATGTAGATCATGTTTGAGAAGCATGAATTGGTGTTCAGGAGCAGGCATGCCATTGACATGACAAAGGGAGAGCTGGGAGAAATGCCCACAGAGGCAAACAAAATCATCAAGTTTCTAAATTCGAAGACTAAGGATGAGATGGAAAGTCTGAAAATTGAGGATAGGACAGAGACTATCCTTGAAGTTAAGAAATTTCTAACCAAGAGAGGACTAATGCTGCAGTTGGAGGAGATATCCCAGAACATGGATATCAGAGTTCAGAGATTCTTCAGCAATATTGATGCTTTGTAGAAGAAAGGCCTTCCTAGTTACTGGTCTTAAATGACAAGATTTTTGACTCTATCTGACTACAAGCAAAATATTTCCATGATGGCAAATGATAGCTCCAAGTTTTCAGGAATACATGGTAGAATAACAAGCAATGGATTTTTAGAGACTTTGTAGTTGGACCTTAGTATCCAACATGAAATCAAGTATATTTTCATCACCAAGCCAACTTTCGCCAAATATACAGAAATGGATGAAGTCTACAGAAGGTTACTAAAAGTCACCATTCCCAGTCAAAAGAGATGGGAATATCTGTGCACTCTGATCGAGTAAGTGATGAGGTGTACAATCCAAGTCAACATGCAGAACAGTCAAAAATGATGTTGATGACTCTCCAACAACCTTCCCCAAAATCAACATGGAGAATCCGATAGATCATTAACAGTTCCTATATTTTTGTATTTTGTTATCTAGTTATTTAGATTTAGACTCCACCACGTCCTGATCATTAATGACATGATCGTTTGTAATATTTCTTATAAATACTTCAAACTTCGAAGTACTGAGGGTTGATCTTTATGCCCAAGCAAGCTGTAAGCATTGTAATATTTCTCAAGAGATATACCAGTAATAAAAAGGATGTTTCACAGGATTCCTGCGTGTTAACTGTTGGTGATGTTTACTCCTCTTCGTTGAATGGTTTTTCTGTCTTCGTAATCTTTTGTGTTTTCTAGCTTTGATCATTTAAAATAAGTTAAAGCTGTAGAATTTATCTTCGTATACTATGTTTTTGGCTTTTAAATACCTAAGTGTTTGTCTTCTGATGTTATGATAAAGAAATTCTTAAATGTTTCTTTATTTTAATTGATTATCACATCTTTTCTACTATCCATAATTTTAACTCTAAAGGATCCAACAGTTGCATTATCCTACCCTGTGAAAAGACCTTATAAAATTTGTTCTTTGGTCTCAAACTTTATAAAATAGACCCCATAGCCCAATGGATGCGTAAACCATATTTTAGCCATTTTATAAACCAAACAACACAGTCTTATTTATTTAACTAACCTAATATCTRAAACCTGAAACATATTTAAATCTTACAGAGAGATCCCTCTCTGAAACTGGCAGGGCTAGATCCTAGTTTCGAAGTGGTTGGATAAAGTTACCTTTGATAAATTTCTTCTACCTCCCAACGACCTCTAGGAATTTATAGAGCGTTAACACCTCAGACGCATCTATCATCAAAGCCATGAATGGTTCTGACAAACCTTGGGATGATATGCATCATCGCTCTTATTTTCTCCTAGAGCTTGAAAGAATTGAACAAGATGACTTTTGATCTACTTTTTATGAGATAGTCGGTCACGCCATAGTTCCACTCGATACGCACAACATTTATGTTGAAGAAAATATGGCGAGTATTTCTCCTACCATCATGATCGATATCTCTCGTACCCCTGGCAAGATTGAAAACATACATATTGGTGCAGATTGTTCTCTAGAAGAAATCCTGATCTACACCAAACTCTTCAAGGAATTCCGAGATGTATTTGCTTGGTCATATGAAGAGATGCCAGGAATTGACACTCATATTTTCGAGCAAGATATTAGAACGTATCCAGATTCTAAACCTCTTCAGCAATGTCATAGAGTTGTCAATCTCCCGAAGGCCCCTGCTATTAAGGCAGAGGTGGAGAAGCTACTTAATGCTGGCTTCATCTACCTGATTCCCTTAACTGAATGGGTATCCAATCATGTTCCTATGAATAAGAAGAAAGGAACCATCTGTGTGTGCATGGAATTTCGTGACCTAAACAAGGTCTGTCCTAAAGATAACTTCCCGACGCCTTTCATCAATTTGATTCTCTATGAGTGTGCGGGAAGCAAAGTGTTTTATTTTATGGACATATTTTAAGGGTATAACCAAATTCAAATTAAACCCGAGGATCAACACAAGACATAATTTATTTGTCCTTGGGGCACTTTCGCATACCGAAAAATGCCTTTCGGCCTTAAAAACGTCAGCACAACCTTCCAACGTGCTATGACCTTCACATTCCATGATCTTAAGCATATAGTCAAAGCTTACCTTGACGATCTTGTTGATCACTCTCGTAAGAGAGCGGATTATTCTACGCACCTTCGACTTGTTTTTGAAAGATGTCGTTACTATAGAATCTGATTGAACCCTCATAAGTGCATCTTTTGATTTAGGTGGCCGTATTTTGGAATTTGTAGGTTCCAATACAGGGATCATGGTAGATCCGTTAAAGTTTGAGGAAATACTTTGATTGCCTACCTCACACACTATTAGACAACTCCAGGTTTTACAGGGAAAAGATAACTTTTTACGTCAGTTTATAGTAAAATATGCCAATATCACTAAGGGTTTCATGCATCTTTTGAAGAAAGACACCCCTTTTATCTGGGATGAGTGAGCCCATGAGTCCTTCGATGCTTTGAAGAAGGCCTTGGTATCGATGCCTTTGCTAAAGTCTCCTGACTTTAGTAGGGATTACTTACTTTATATCGCCGTGTCTGAGGAGACGATTGGTATGGTTTTGATTCAAGAGGATGATGAGCTTCGCGAGAACATCATATACTATCTTAGTCGAAACTTAGTTGGTTCTAAGATTAATTATTCTCACATTGAAAATCTAGCTTTGGCTTTCGTTCACACAGTCCAATGTTTATGTCATTATATATTTATTTGCAAGACTATGGTGGTTGCTGATGTAAATTCGTTTCAATACATCCTTACTAGGTGTATCATAGGGGGAAAATATAATAAATGGATTATCATTTTACAAGAGTTTGATCTTGACTTCTCTTCTGCAAAATCCAAGAAATCACTAGTGTTCGCGAAGTTAATATCCAACTTTCCACGATTAGATGAGAATGATATCCATGTTGATTCGTTTGCGGATGAACACATTTTCCTTGTATCATCTTCCAACCCATGGTATGGAGACATTGTTCTCTATATTCAAACTTTGAAGTTCCATCAACATCTCTCGTGAGATGATCGATGACGTATATGATACCAAGATAAGAATTATACTATTGTCGGTGACACTTTGTATCGTTGAGGAATAGACAATATCCTGCACCGTTGTTTAACTCACGGGGAAGCTGATTCAGTCCTAAATGATTGCCACAATGGGGCTTGTTTTGGTCATCTATCCGAGCTTGCGACAACCCAGAAAATTTTGCGAGCTAGTTATTTCTGGACATCTATCTTTAAAGATTGTGTTGAAGTGATTAAGAAGTGTCACCCTTGCCAGTTTTTCACTCAGAAAATGCACTCAAATATAGCCCCTCTTCAGCCAGTCATTATCGTTTTTCCCTTCACCAAGTGGGGGGTGGAATTCATGGATTGCAACCCAACTTCGGCGAGGGGGAATCAACACATTATCATGACTGTCAACTACTTTACTAAGTGGGATGAGGCCATTCCTGCAATTAAATATGACGGGAATACTGCAACCTTCTTTGTATCCAATCAAATTATCCCCCGGTTCAGTATCCTGAGTGAGATTGTCATTGATCATGGCAGTGACTTTCAAAACGAAATCATGGAAGAAATAACATCTAAGATGGGGTTTAAACATGGTCATTATTCTAATTATCACCCCTAGGAAAATGGACAAGTAGAAGCCGTCAACAAATCTCTCAAGCCCATTTTTCAAAAAACTTTCAGCGAAAGTAAGTCTAACTAGCACATTATGCTATATTCTGCACTCTGGGAATATTGAACCTTGGTTAAGACTACCACCGGTTTTTCCCCTTTCTAGTTAGTACACGGTGTGGATTTGATATTACCTATTGAATGAGAAATCCCTTCTCTTAATTTGGAATTCATGCTCCTACATGACACTTCCGATCTCGAGCGATGCCTTGTACACCCATAGAGTCCCGACAAGCAATGTTGAGATGCCTCTACGACTATCGAGGTGAACAAAATACGTGTCAAGGTTCAGTACGATAAGTCTGTCTGTCCTTGATTGTATGTTGAGGGTGACTTGGTCCTCTTATATGATCAAGCCAAAGAATCGTTGGGGGCAGGCAAGTTTAAACCCATGTGGCATGGTCCCTATATTGTGCGACGTGTCCTAGAAAAAGGAGCCTATGAGTTAAAATATTATGAAGGGAATATGTTGGCCAAGCCTAGGATTGGGCTCTACTTGAAAAGATATTATGCTTTTTCCCCAAGCTTGGGCATAACTCTTTGTATACTAATGTAATTTAGTGTATACATATTTTCCCTTTATTTTCATCTTCAACTTTCTTATCTTGTTTTCCCTTGGTTGGCAGATGTCAATAGAGTCTTCGGTCTACCTAGGATTTGCAGATAGAGCCAATCATCATACACGAAACTTGGCTTCCACTGCTTGGGTGGTTTACTCATCTGAGTGTCTATTGGTGTCTTCAGGTGGCGTATGCCTAGGTCCATCCACGAATATTGTGGCCGAATATAGCACTGTTATAGAAATTTTACGCAATGCTATCTCACATGGTATTCTCTCTCTATAAGTTCACATGGATTCCAAATTAGTAGTATGTCAGTTGAATGGTAGTTACCGCATGCAGGATCCTACTTTACTCTGATGATTCCTACGGGTACATCTTTTAGAACAACAGTTTGATTTTATTACTTATTATCACATACCTAGACATTCTAATCATGTATCTGATGCTTATGCTAATTTCATTTTAGATTGGCATTTGTCACATAACTAAAGCAAAGAAAACCATATATAAGTAAAGCCAAAGATCCCTGTTTTATATATATTTCAAAAAATATGGTGTTTATAGTACAAAATTGGGGATAACACCCTCAATACACATATACAACTGATGATACGAGATCCAAGACATCTACACCTGTGGCATTGGATGTGTGTCATGGTAACAAACTACAACATTTGTGAGATGCCGAAAGAGTCATACCCAAGCTCTGAGAACACCAACCACTTGTTGTTGCATGGCCTTCGACAGATCCTCTACCTGAACCATCAGAATCATATGAGTCAAATGAGACATATTTCCCTACACGTTTTGAGGGACTCTCTCAGCTTCTCCTCCCACCACCTCATCTCCTCAGTGCCTCTGACGATGTTAGGGATGCCCATCTGGCCATCGCGGACCCATGTTTGTATCACACAAGTGTCTAGTTAGTACTTAAACATCATCCAAAAATATTTTTGGTCCACTATAAAAAAATACAAAAAAAATGAAATATGTAAAAACATTTGACATAAATTTGTCCCTATAGGCAGTCCCTGGTTGGAGTGGAATGTCAGGGTCCCCTCTAAAGTCAATCCCTGCATACAAGTAGTCATCCAGAGCAATGACCTGTCACCTCCACTAGTAGAAGAAATCCTCATTGTAGGGTGTGGGCACCCTAACTCCCCCCTTGCATTTCATTACCTTGGTCCACTATGCTATGGATGGATCACAAGGTCCTCTCAGAAGAATCTCGACTCTAGGTCCCAAACCTAGAACTGGCTCGAAGAAAAAGCTGCATAAGATAGAGGCAAACCCGAAGTTCCTCTTGCTACCCTGTTTTCACTCTGTCAACTGGCTCTTCATATTAGCCAATAGTGAGGTACACCAATCATATACTGTGGGTCTCAAGCACTCTACATCATAGAACATCAACAAAATTGATGCCAAGTGCAATGAAGTCGATCCCATTATCCTAGTCAACACGAGGACAACAATCTTGAGGCTGAAATTGTTTATCGCTCGGATGGGGAGTTGACTCCTGAACTTCGGAGTCCCTGCTACACAATGAGCATCTATGTACTCCTCTATTTTCATACCACTCCCATCTCCCTAATATTTTAGGTTCACCACCTCACCCCGACGTGATAACCCAGTCAAAAAGTATATATCCTCTACTTCAATCCTCAATGGTTGCCCATCAAGGTTGAAGCTTTCACTGTCCGGATCCCAATAATCCACAAGCATCTCAAGCAACCTCACCTGGGCCCTCATCCCTTTGAGTGCCAAAAATTTATATAAGCCACATATTTTCAAGGCCATTTGGGCCCTTGGATCTCTGTCCACATCAACATCTACCTCCTCGTTCTCCCTTTCCCTCCATTCTAGCACCATCCTTCCAGAAAAAAGTCAAATTTTGAGTTAGAAACCATACAAATCATTGAATACGGACTTGTACACATGCTTCTTCATTTACAGTCTCGTATAGGGATAAGTATACATGCACTGTATTTTGCACAGTCACATATAACCTCACATATACGCGACCTGATAAATGGTAGCCCGCATACACCAAGTTACCCAATTTGTGCCCTAATTTACTCAAAATTTGAAACCTAATTTAAAAATTTAATCCATTAGAATGGAAGAGGAAGGGAAGAGGAATTACCTGGTCTAGACAGTTTCTAATTTCATCTCCTGACGCTCCCACAATCTCCAGTTAAATATCGGAGGTAATTTGGTCCAATTTTCACTATTTGGGTAAAAAGTCAAAATGACATAGTAATTTTTGGTTTTGTTACTAATTATAACAATTTTTACCCACTTGATATAGTTTTGAGTCATTTTTTTGCCTAATGGACTAATACAACAATAGATTGAGTTGGTTTTTGTACTTTTCACCAGAGATTCTTGCGGATTTCAATGTTATGTTGACCGTTTGTAACCACGGGAAGGTATTTTCACTACCCAACATATAGGATAGGTATCCATTCCATCATGCATTTTTTTGCATTGTCCTATAACCATCACTTTTATGCCTTAGGTACGAACCCATTTTTTGTGACACATAACCCTCCATCTGCTATAAGACGTGTCGTTATCAAGTGGTAGAGACTTACCAAACATGGGTGCCCTAGTTAGATCCTCTGCTTCATTTGGTGCCCATGCATAGATTTTTTCCATAGGACCTGGAGTCCCTTATAGTTAATACATGTCCTTATGATGAGCCTCATTTCTCACTCATAAACATGTTGCCTTATACCTAAAGGAATCCCAACCGAGTTTAATTTAAGCTCTTTTCCATCTCATCTTCAAAAAGCGAAAAGATTTCTGAGTGAACTTGTCTCTTTCATACTCGTAAATTTGATTTGAAAGGACGTATATTTTGCATAAGTTTATCCCTTTTTCACACCAAGTAGACTAAATGTCATGAAAAATGAAATTTTTTGGCGTTAAGTTGTGATTGTATCTCATGCCCATGCTTGCAGTATTGAGCCTATATCCAGTTCTTTCTTTGCGTTATAAATTGTTTGCCTCAACATTTTTTGCATCCTCAACCAAGAAGAGCCTCTCTTATATCCTTCGCAATTTGACACCCTATACCCAGGAGGGAACGTTCCCCCGAGTGTCCATCTCCCGCATGCATCACCTTGCATTGAGCATAGCTATTTTCCATTGCCGAAACTAGTTTTTCTTACTTGTGACACTCGTTTCTTCCTCTATATCATAGCATTCATTTGTCTATGAAAATTAAAAAAAAAAAGATGGGCGGGAAGGGAGTTATATCTTATATTGGCAACATTCGTGTCACATTTGAACAGAGCACAAATTTACTGAATCCATTTATCATCATAATTTTGGGTTTAGCATGGCCTTAGGAATCTGAGCTTGTTACAAAGTCTTCTCTATCAACTGGTTACTCTTCCAGTCCCTATGGAGAATTTTGTTGATGCCTCCTATATCTCACGGTTTCATCATTAAGTCTATGCTACTGAGTCTTCCATATGTCTCATGCTCTTGTTCAAAGGAAGTCTATCAACCTGTGTTAGCCATTTCTCAAAACTCTTGACTTTGCATGTCAGCCATACCCTTAGTTTGTCTCAGAATCACATGATATTATAGTCCTATCATGCATCCTGGCCCTACTTTCATCATTGGTCATTGAATGGTTGGTTTCCCTTGTGTTCTATGATAAGAAATCTATTCACACATTGGGATTCATGTAGTGTCTTGGATTCCATTAGCCTTATTGGTGGTTTTCTCGTCTTTTTCAACAGTTTTCCTCATTGGATGCTATTCAGAGGGTCTTTTTCGTGTACCACTTGGAATTGGCACACGTGAAAGATGCACATGGTCGTTGGTTCGTGAACATGTTCTTCGTATGATTTCCTCCAAATCATGAAGCTCTTGCTTTGTACCTCGTGCTGAATGATGAGAGATGCCTTAATGCTCTCCTTTCAGAGGGTCTCCTTCCATCAACTCCAACTCATCTATTATGGAAACAAGACATAGAGTCTTATGAGTACCTTGAGGCTTCTAGTCATTAGTGGCAGGTTCTATCTCCATCGATAGTTGGGAATACATCAATGTCTCCTAATTGATGGATCCTTCAAGTGTTCGACCCCGACTCCTTTATTCACACTTGTAAGAATATACTCGGTGCCTTGATACCTACTTTCATTATCGGTACACTGTCTCATGTTTGTTAACTTTATACCTCAATGAACGGTAATAAAATGATGTCTCATTATGTTCGACCTCAACTCCTTTATTCACATGATGTAGACTTGCACCTTTGGCGGATTGTGTAGAAGAATTGAAGACATCAGTATGTGGTCGCATATTTCTTGAGTTGTTGCTTCCTTTTCATTGGACCAATACCTATATGACTTTAGTGATCATGGGAGATTAGTTTGTACTCCATTGTATATAGATATCTTCAGATTGGTTTTGAGACTGGTTCTACTGGGCCTTGTTTGTGACTATGCCAACCTTTGGCATGTAACTACATTTGTATTTTCCTATTCATAGCGACAGATAGTTGTTTGATATAGTTTTACATGGATCTACAGTGTAATTCAAATTGGCATTCATGTATGCAGAGTCAATGCAGAATGCAATGAGCAACTAGTTCTTCCAGTTGGTTCCCCATCACTCCAATTATGGGTTTATATAATGTATTTTGTCCATCACATATACTCCTCTTACCTCACACATTAGGGGGAATTTGTTATTTCAATATTTTCCTCACCCTATGCAATCTTGCACAAAAGGCCTTTTTCCATTTTGCTATGGAGACTTGTCATCCCCTTTTTTGCAAATCCTAGAGCTAAAAATACATTTTTTCCACATGTATGCACCTTGCATACTATACAACATGCATATATATAGGATGCACCACTACAACCCACGTACATTAGGATTTGTTCCCAAAAATGAAAAAAGGTATTGGGCTTCCATGTCACGACAAAAGATCTAATCCTTGGCCTTCCATATACTGGAAATGTTCCGACTCGACCCTTCAGTTCCATTTGAAGGCTATAAATGGGCCAATTCTGAGCTATGGAAAAGAGGAGAAAGAATTCAACTTTGAGAGCAAAGTTACTCTGGAGAAATTTTTCATTTCATATTGAGTCTGCATCCCTTTGTCCTTTAAGTCTGAACACATTGTTCATCCCCCAAGCTCTTCCATTATTGATTGAGAACCTCATTGTTTCTCTTTTATGATCTTGCCTTTGGTGGAGGATTGAAGTGGTGGAGGCCCAAATGGAAGGAACTTAGTTTCTCGGTTCCGAACCATGCCGACACGAAAGTCTGTAACATTTCTACTTATGTTGATCATATATTAATAGAAATACTCTTTCCAGTCTAATTGATATCTTGCAAATATTTGAATGATTATTCCATGGGCATATTTGTCATGCTTATTAATGGATTATGCTATTGAATGTGATAACATCATATATTATCACCATATGCTTTATTTTCTTGGTTGTTGAGGACTAGTTGCAGGTATATTCCTTTGGGTCAAGTGCTCAATGATAGACTTCATCAAACATCTGGACGAGGTAAGACTTTTATCTTGTCTTGATAGCATATTCGTTTATATCTCATACTTGAGAATAGAGTTGATTTCTGTAGTCATTTCCTTCTGTTGTGGTTTACCCTAGCCATAGAGAGATTTTCCTCGTAACACTAGTAGGGAATTTGATGTTCGACACTAAACACCCCTTTTTCTCTTCTGCGCGCATGTCCTCTGGAGTCTCACACTCCCAAAATCCTGAGGTGATACCACATAGCTTTGGCCTTCAGGCCCTTTTAACATATCCATGATGCTTCATCCCAAACCTCCGAAGTCCCAAAGTTTCGGACTCCCAAAGGGTCCACTCTTGCACGTGGTGATGTATTAAATACGAGGGAGAATACAGGTGGGTCTCTTGTGCTCCTCCCACCATATGGACCAAGCCGTGAGTTACAGTTGTAATATATAGATGAGGCAGTGATGACACATGGCCCCTTCAGAGGGTGCCATGTGTCAGATGTTAATGGGCATGCAGGGTCTGCAATATGTGCAAATATGAGTGCCACATGGCACATCAAATGTGGGTCCACATCACCCTGGGTGACATCATCACACCACATCACCTCAGACTGACATCCCTCCAAACCCTTCGATCTTGTGATCAATATGCATCGACGTAGACCCCAGAATCTATGGCCTCTGTCGCTTCACCACTTCGACATTCGAGGGTTTCATGGTGTAATCCTCTCCTTACTCTCGGAGTAGGTAAAAGCCAAATTTACCATAGATTAAATTCAATAATTAGAGAGGGACCCGAAGTCCCTTTGAATTGACGGTTCTCATTTCATTGCATGTTCGAAGGTTTTTTGGTGTAGTTTTCAATTTTCTCCAGGAGTTCTTAGTCTCCAGACTACCAGATCTAGAGACACATGTCCCCTGTCTATAAACAACTAAGATTTACTCCCTTGTTCGTGACTTCGGGAGCCTTAACACTTTAATGACTCTCGTCCAAATTCCTCCGGAGTTTCAAGTCTCCAAACTATGAGATCTCCTATCGCGTGGCCTCTCATTCGACGACCCCAAACCCACATCGAGGTTTGGGACTTCGTTCCCTTCATGCATCAGCAACCCAACTCTCTCGAACGACTTATCTCCTGATACAATCAATCTGTGGACATGTATCCTAGTTGATGGATGGTTAAGAGGGGTTCGCAATGGACTCCCCAGATCCACAACTCATTTCAATTCGTAAGTTCAACATTAATGAGTTTTGGAGGTAGAGCACCTTTGTTCTCCCAAAGCGGTCAATGCTGGACTAACCTCGACGTAGATATAACGGTCAGGGAAATTACCAAGTGTCCTTAGATCTAAGGCCCGCATCACTTCACAACCGATAAGTGGAGCAGGGTTTAACGTGGGGACGAGTTCCACAGTAACGGGTAAATGAACACCAGTTGTTGGTCCACCATTAAGCCACCGACTTGACAGGTTGTCTTCAATGTAATTTTTTCTTTGCAATACTTATTTCCCTAGGGATCCAGACTCCCAAATTCCCAAACACTTATCTCTTTATGAACTTAACCCAAGGTTCTTAGGCCTTGGTTATATGGATATTTGTCAATCCCCAAAGGCTATAATCATAACTCTTGGCCAATATTTGGTTAAGTTTGCAACACCCTGGAGCTCCAAACTCTCGGAGTTCCGAAGCCAGAAAGGCTTGGATCCTTTCGACTAGCATAGGGTTCCCATACCTTGGTCATATTGAGCCTCTAATGAGTCTCAGGCTGTAATCTCAACTCTTAGCCGAGTTTTGGTTAAGGCTGTGGGCACAAGCCTATGGTCTCTTAAGCTACTGGTTTGAAGGGAGTGCCTTCAAATTCATAGAACTTAAGTTCTAAAATAGAGAGAGGTATTTTCAAACCATCCCGGAGACCATACTTATCACCTTACACCCATTCAAAAGAAACGACTTATAGAGGAGTAGTTAAGCATTGTAATATTTAATTTCATGAGAGGCACAAAGCATCACCATCACATACATTTAAATCATACATTCCAATTTAAGTGCACATGGAATAAGAAGTGCTTATCTATTACAAGATACAACCAACCAACTGATTGTGGGTGTTCACCTTTCCACCCAACTATAGGCTCAGAGGCATTCTTTCTTAGCGCTCTATCCACCCCCATTCCAAGCCATGATATCACTAGGGAACTTATGTCATTTCTCATAGATCCTCTCCTTGTGCCCCTCTGTGCATGCACTCTGTATGGTGTCTCTCCTTCTCTCTGCAGGGCCTCACACACTCTCCCTTAACTGTCTGCACGTGTATATGTTATGTATTTCTTTCCTAGGATGGTTCTTAATCTATCCTGTTCCTTCTGTTAGAAGTGAACTTGGGTTATCCTAGGTCTGTAGGACTTTGTGGTACTTTGGGTTGACAATCTCCTGTCTTCTAAGCCATACCATGCTTCCATTCATGGGGGTGGTTGATTATTCAACCACTAGTCCTTCCTTCATTCTCCTTGGGATCTAGAGGGGGTTTGTTAATCCCAACAAGGGGAAAATTTTGGGTCATTTGACATTATGAACCCTCTCTTATAGTTTTCCCATTCTTTCCTCTATTGATATCATGGCCAGTACTTCAAGGATTCACCCCCACAGTCAATCATTGGAAAAATAAACAATAATACCTTTACATTGTTCCCATTCCATAGCATGTTGATTGTGATTAATAATTAATTACAAGCTGGGGGAAATAGGGGTGTTACAAGAATGAATACATCCTTGAGATCTTAAATCTCAGGAGTGGTAGTGTTGCAGATATCATGCAGAATTCTGAGCATCATGCAGCCAGAGATCCTTTGTAAAGGATTGTAGAATCGTGACCATTCCCCTTTTGAATTTGGGAGCGATCACAACCATTGAATCAAGGAGTTCTCGATCATTAGATCGGAAGTCAGGTGGATGAGGACCGTCGGATACAGGTGAAACTAGGGGCTGGATGGGATTAAGTCCCAACCGTCAGATCAAGCTCGTCGATCATCAACCATCGATCAAATCCAAGTAGGATATGGAGACTCCATAACTTCGTTGCTTCGACGATTATGGGATACATGGAAGAAGCATGACAAAGGCCGAAGTCACGAAGTCCCGTCGACTGTCCGATATGATAGAAAGTTTGGGTGAAATATATGTCGTTGATCATGGTCATCCAACATTGACCACTTCAAGAAGTTTAATTCCGAGAGAATCGAACCATTTCATAATTATTATAACTCGAAGTCCTAGAGTGCCGAATTCCTGATTTCCCATCGATCGTTAGATCGAGGGAAGGACTTCAGGAGCAATTCCAACTCTTATATCAGAAGTAAAAGAATAGAGAAGTTTTGGGACTTCAGAAATTTTCCACTTTGGCGATTATTGGAGACTAGGACAAGCCCTGAAGTGCCAAATCTGTGAAGAGCCAAAGATGCGAAGTGTCAAAGCCATGAAGATCAAAGTTGCAATCGCAAGATCACATAGGGTGTAAGATCTAGAGTGGAGGAATGTGGACCATGTGTTTGGTTGATGACGTGTCTTATTCCATGTGGCAGGGGTTTCGTATGGGGACACATGTCACATGAATTCAATACCTTTTAGACCCCAACCTGTCCATTTTGGAGTGACATGTGGTGCACATACTATGGGTCCACGTCACCATAGGTGTCATCAGCATGCCATGTCATATCCAGGAATATGGCCTCTGGGGGTGTCCAACGTCTCTACCAATGAAAGTGATAAATATTGAAGTCATGAATTCACACATACCATCGACCTAAGATCGATTCGGTACCTTTATCAATCGTTAGATCAATTAGTGGAAGGATAGCGTAAGAACTTTGGAAAATATCATTCCAGGGAAGTGGAACGACTCGAGAGTTAAAATGTCCTGGAGTCTCGGAGCACCGAAGTCTTGAAATGATTAAGGACCATCCATTGCAACACTTGATTAATTCCTAGCTGTTAGATTAAGCTAGTGGAAGGATAACATAAGCAGAGGGGTTAACTAATGGTAAACAATCATCACCACTTTATGACTGCTTTGACAGGTATAACTCCAAAGGAGTTGAGCAACTCATGAGAGACAATGTCTCGAAGTCCCAGAGTAACGAAATCACATGGGTCGTTGATCTAAGACCCTCTAGGAGTTCTCGTGACCATCCAATTTAATAGTGGAAGGATAGGGTAAGA
>JASDQU010244394.1:6199-70815 GCA_032191745.1 Picea mariana
TTTTATAGCAAATAAAACAAATACACAATTTAAATTATCTAGGTTTGATGCTAATTCGCCTTGCTGCCTTGCTGTTGCCTTGTTGAACATTGTTGAACTATGTAAACACTGCCCAAACCTACTATCGTCCCTGCCAACTAGGACAACTACCTAGCTCCAGGATATCATATGGATATCCTAGCCCACGTGCCCAAAACCTTTAGCAAACCGGTGCCCCTGAACTGATCCTCCCGCCTCCAGAACTCACTCTCCTCCCTACAAATCCAAGAGAGCCCCAAAATCCATTCCCCCCAATCTCCTGTAGAATGCTCCTCCCGTAAACCTCCTTCCCCTCCATATTCCTCCTTCACCGACTTCCCCCTCATTTACTTCCCTACCTAACCCATTTATTACCTTATCTTATCCTTTCGTTGTTAATGCCCCTTATCCCCTTTATTTATTATTTTATCCTATATTTAATGTCTTACCCCTTTGAATTAATATCTTATCCCTTTTTGTGTACGTAACTCTTTTTATTTTATTTTTTAATTTAAATAATATAACTTATTATCCCTTTTAAATTTAATAACCAAGTTATTGAATATAATAGGTAGTTAATTAATTAATTAATTAATCAAAATTATAACCTTTAATTAATTAATAAATATTTAATTAGTATCTTTATACCAATCTTTTTTAATTAATACCATGTTAAGACAATTAATCCCCTAATTAATTTTTACTTAATAAACCTTAAACATTTATTCAACTAGGGTTGTTACACTGGATCCATCCTGAACTCATTTGCTGAAATAACAAATCCTAGATAAATGAGCTCTGTTTTCATGAATGAGGATTTCTTCATGTTTATGAGCAACTTCTCTTGCTGTAATCTCTTCATTACAATAGCCAAGTGTTTCAGATGCTTGTCCCTTGTTTTACTGAAAATCAGTATGTCATCCAGATACACAATGACAAATTTCCTGATGAACTCTTTCAGGACTTCATTCATCAACCTCATAAAGGTACTTGGCACATTTGTTAAACCAAACAACATAACAAGCCATTCGTACAACCCTTCATTAGGCTTGAATGTTGTCTTCCATTCATCACCTTCCCTCATGTGGATTTGATGATAACCGCTTTTCAAATCAATCTTTGAAAAATACTTTGCTCCACTCAAGAAATCCTTCAGATCATCCATCCTTGGCAATGGAAATTTGTACCTTATGGTTATCTTATTAATCACCCTCGAGTCAGTACACATCCTCTAGCCTCCATCTTTCTTCGGACTGAGTACTGTTGGAACAACACACAGAATCAAGCTTTCCCTGGCCAAACCTTTGTCCAACAACTCCTGGACTTGTCTTTTAACCTCTTCATTCTCTTGCGGCTTCAATCTGTACACGGCTTTGTTTGGTAAACTAGATTCTAGTATGAGATCAATATGATGACTCACACTTCTAATTGGTGGCAACGAATGAGGTAATTCGTCCACTACTATATTAGCGAACTCTTCCAGCAATTCCTGAATCTCTTCTGGTAAATCATCCACCCTTGTTCTAGTCAAAACAATTCTAGGCTTTCTAACCACAATAAACTGTGGATCCTCCTTCTTCTTAACCTCTGTAAGATTTTCCTTCCCACTCATGAGAAGTACAGTGTTGCTTACTTCTGGTTTCACCTCTTTATCCTTAATTGGAAGAAACATATGTGTCCTCCCATTCTTCTCCAGGGTGTATGTGTTCATTCTTCCATCATTAATCACATTCCTGTCATATTTCCATGGTCTACCCAGCAATAGATGACAAACATCCATAGGAATGACATCACATAATATCTTATCATTATATCGTCCTATCTTAAATTCAACTAAACATTGTTTAGTGACATTTACCTAATGTCCCTTTTGTAGCCATGAAAATTTATATGGACTCAGATGTTCAATTATCTCTAGCTCCAGCTTTTCTACCATCTCGGTTGAAACGAGATTATCTGTGCTTCCACTGTCCACAATGACCTTGCATACCTTGTCCTTGGTTTTGCAAGCAGTCCGAAAAAGTTTGTTTCTCTAGACTGAACTCTCTACCTCCTTCTCTGGTGTCAAAAGAACCTTTCACATCATCAATGATCTTCCACCTTCAACATTTTCCGCCTCAACATTTCGCCCCTATGCTTCGGCGATGTGAGTCTCTCCACCCTCTTTCTTTTTATCAGGACACTCATAAGACTTGTGCCCATTCTTTCCACATGTGAAGCATTTTATCACTCCACCTCTTTCTCTTCCTCTACCTCTAGTACGAGGAAAAGTATTATGATCAGCATAATCTCCTCTCTGCTCAGTATGCTATCCTCTCTATTCAACATATTTCCCTTGCTGTGAACTTCCACCTCTCTCAGTTCGAGTCTGAGGCTTCTTCCAGTCTTCCTTGGGCTTCTGATATTTTTCCTGGGCAACTGATTTTCCTCTTGGATGACTTCTGCCTTGGCCCCTCTCACTCTTCTTTTAGCTCAGCTTCTCTTCCACTTTCAGAGCCATCTGATAAGCATCTTCCACCGTTCGGATGGTTACCATGCTCATCTCATCCTGGATATCATATATTAGGCCATTTATGTATTTGGAAAATTTTTCATCGTCGCTCTCCCGATGACCTGCCCTGATGTTCAGCCTGTAGAATTCTTCAGTATATTCCTTCACTGTCATCATCTTCTGTCTCAGGTTCTGCATCCTCCTGAATAGAGTAATCTGGTAATCCCTGGGGATAAATTTTTCCTTCATCTTTGCCATCATCCTATCCCAACTCTTGATTTTCTGCTTGCCCTTGCAGCGTCTGTCAGCTTGTAGTTCATCCCACCACAATGTTTCATGTGCCTTTAATCTAGTGACAACATGCTTGACTTTCTTGTCTTCCTCGACATCTTCATAGTCAAAGTACGTGTCTAGAGCTCGAATCTAGTCTAGAAGCTCCTCTGCATCCAAGTTTCCTCCATAAAATGGAATGTCCATATTCTCTCTTGCACCCATTCTTGCAATATCTATGATCAAACGTTCATTTGATGCATCTTCAGCTGCAACTTATTCTTCACGTCCAGCCTCAATATCACTCTCAGAATCACTTAGATCCCCCGCACTGACTGTGCGTCTTTGCACTGTCTCCATGTCTTCGAGTCTGGCTCGTAGATCACGCATCTCTCTCCATAGCTAGATCTGTCATCTGCCTGCCTCTTCTTCTCGACATTTCCCTCTCCTATGGATCAGGTGATTGTCTATCTCTTCTCCTTGGCGGCATGGTGAATACTTCCCTTCTCTACTACAGAAAGAAAAGAACCTTTCTGTTCTCTGATACCAAACCTGATGCAGCCACACCCCTTGCCTCAAAAAAAGGACTCTGCACTGACCTCCCAGTCTTAAGGATCGTTCAAAGTTCACCCTCAAGCCAGAGTGGCTCCTTCGATTCTCCCTTGGAATCTATATTTAAACTTGACCCACGGGTATTCCTGCTCATCCCAATCACTTCTCCATTCACAACAAAAAAGTAACAATCAGGTTTCAGGGTTTTCCAATCCCCGATGTTGCAAACCTTTGCTTCACCAATCTCCGGATCTCCAATATCCCGATAGGCTCTAACTTCAGTTAGCCTTCCGAGCTAAACTCGTGGTCCACGCGACCTTGCATTATATGACCACAGTCAAACCTCTTTTCAGGATTCAGGGTTTTGAACGTCGAAATGTAATAAACCTCTTATCCACGGAATCCCCGATATCTTGATTCTCGATTTCCCGATTGATGACTTTTCCTTTCGGGAATTTTCCCGAATACTTCGATCTCTGCCATGCATTCTCAAGGATAGATGGTCCTTGCCTGCTTCGGGGTTTTCACCATGGAAATTCCCGATGCCTCGTTATGATAAGGTGACATCAGCTGGGCCCCATAATGAGACTTTCCTCCTTTTGGAATTTCAGACTTCGCAATTCTGAAATGCAAGTGTTTCTCGTCTTCGCGATCCATGAAACGCCGAACCCCACCTTCTTCGGATTTCTGATACACATCCCAAATGAATGGACGGTTCAGATTGATTCTGGTATTTTCACTATGAAAATTGCCAATCACTCGTCCTCGTGACTCTCGATTTCACGAATGCCGAAATCTCGATGGCCACGCCTATCGTCGGGATTTTCCTCCTCCTATTCACGAAACTTAAACCTTGTGCAACTCCTAGCCAATATAACGGATGACGGGTATTTGAATGAGATATGACGGTCCTCAATCCCCTAAGATTTAATCTTGGAAACCCGATCATAACCTCCTCGTTCCTTTGCCAGATCTAACAACTGACGGGATTTCGCTAATCCTCTACAGAGGATTTTGACCGTTTGTGTCTCCTAGACGTTTCCGGTGAATGATTTGAGTGTTCCTCCACAAACTTGTCCGCTACGGCGTAAGCTTACGACACTTTCTTAATACTTCCAGTCGCAACTTCCCTGCACTGTCCTTCAATAGATTTTAAGGCCTTATCCCTCCTGAGCTTTCTCACAACTCTGAGGTTTAAAGAATATTCTTGCACACACTCCTTGCGACAACCTTCAGACACTTTCAAATGTTGAATACTTCGACTCTGCGCACACCTGCAGTAGTAGTCCTTCGATACTTTGCTCAGGTTCGCAACCCTGAGGCTCTCTTTGCCTACCCACTCCTTGCATGGCTCCTGTGTTTGCTTGCACCTCAGTGTGAATATGAGAACAAACGCTATCTCTCCTGAGATTTTAGAGATGAACCTCTGAACCTTCTGTCAACGCACTCCTTTCAGATAGTTCAACTGCACTCCTTGCAGGAATCTTGCTCAGATAGAGAAACAATTGAAACTCATTCTTCTTACTCTTCCTCTCTCAGATTTCAAACATTCACAAGAAATCATTCATACATAGCATAAAAAGAAAATGTATAACAGGAAGTAAACATTCATGAGCATAACGTTCAACATACATACACAGAGAACAAACACAACGCCATGAATTTGAACCAAAGATTTTCTATTAATTCAAATATCTGTACATGGGTGTTCTTACACAACTCTATGCATGCTCTTTCTCTTCCTTCTCTGTTCATGCTACTATCATACAATACACAATGAGGGTGTCTATATCCATTTTCCCTCCACTCCTTCTAAAACTGTCTAATCTAGAATTTAATTCTATCTACTTTACATTTAATTTCATAAATGCCTTCTACCTACTAAGGATGAGAGAAATCACTCAAGGTCCATTTACATTATACAAGTGCGCTTCTTCTTAATGACTTCATTTAAGATTGCGCATCAACTTCAAAGAAATTCAAAATTTGTGCTGGCTTGTCCAGCTGTCCTTCACTTTCACACTAGCTCGCTTGATGTTGGTGATGCTCCTGCATCAGAGTGCATGATGTAAAAGTGGAAGGAGAATGCGAGAAGTAAAGGAAATGAAGTGGCATGAAAACCTCTGCATTCTACACATAACCTTTTTGGAATGTATTTTAAGGACGACGACAATGCAGAAATGCGTAGGATGTGGAGGAAAGGGAGCGATACAAGAGTTTCTACATTTTGTATAGAACTCTTTAAAATGTGAAAACCAGAGATCAACAATGCGAAACAATGAGAGAATGCAAAGAAAGGTGATAACATGAGAACCTCCACATGAATATGTACCAAACTTTTTGGAATGCTAGATTGAGAGGGTGGAAATGAGGAAAGGTATGGGAATGCAAAGAATGGGAGCAACATGAGAATCTCCACATTCCACATTGAAATTTTTGAAATGCGAGATGTGGGGGAATGTGGATAAAGGGGTACCACGAGAACCTCTGGATTAAGTAAGTGAAATATTAATTAAGTTTCATTCGCCTAAATTAATCCTCAACCGCTTCCCCATAATAGTCGAGCGCATGAAGGTCCCGATATTATAGATATAGGTCGCTCTCCATGGTACCCGATCTCCTTTGAACTCGAAAGCATAAATGTTGAATTGGCGGGTGTGGGTTGGTTTGAACATGTTATTTTTGGGCAGAAAGTATTTCTGGAAATTTGATTATTCGTGTCATTGGATATTATTGTGAAACACCATTAATGTTTGAAAACATTACTGGAATGTCTTCAAATTATTATTTTGAAATTCTACCATCGAACATTAACACATAAATTAAGACTTTAATCTATTTTAGTTAGACATCATATGAAGAATGGTATTTTTTTATTTCTGTAAGGATTACCCTATCTCTTCAAATTCAATCAATAACCTATATAGAGAAAGTGCACATTCTTAGCTATTAAACCACTCAATCTATACCATTAACTAATTTATTATTTTTACCATTAACTAATTTATTATTTTTAATCAATATATGAATCAAATAACTAAACATAAAAAATTATCAATATATCAATACAAAGATGGTGAATCATTAACTGAACATAAAAAAAATATCAATATATCAATACAAAGATGGTGAATCATTCTCCGGGGTGAATAAAGGGGACTATAGTTTATCAACCAACTCAAACATAAGAATATCTAAATTCTATTGCAGATTGAATTTTATGTCTAAAATTTTTGACTTTTTTCTTAAAAAGTGGGTGTTCTTTTTGTAAAACAATGCCAAATCAATTACTATTTCTGGATATAATAAAATGCAACCCTTTGCATCAAGTTCAGGATGATGGTTTTAATGTATTAATTCAATCTTATCACTTTCTTTAAGTAAGGTTTTGTGGCAGCGTAGTCTCCGTCGGGTTGAATTGGGATAGGAAAAAGTAGCAGAGACAGATGGAAACTGCAGTGAAGATGTGGCAAGCAGCGTGAAGCACATGTGGTATCCATGCAGTAAATGACACGTGTTCTCTAGAGCCCCATTTATTTTTTGAAAGCATAGAACAAAATACAATTTGTGCATAGTGGAAGATACAAATTTACGACGACACAAATATGAAAGGAGATAAAAAAGTAGTTTTGTTTGAAATATATTAACTAAGTTACAAGTTCCTGGAAATTTAAATGCATTTGTCATATAAACTGGTGAAAGATAAAAATGTATGGGGACATAAATATAAAAGGAGATAAAAAAACAGTTTTATTTGAAATATATCAAAAAATAAAATTCTGTTACATATTCCTGGAAATGTCAATGTGTTTTCCATATAGATTGGGATTGGGGCTCCCACGGACCAGAAGAGAAATATGTATAAGAAACATGACTGTAGAAAGAAGAAGTGGGTGACGGTAGAGTGCAATACCTAAAAAATAAAAAAAATAAAAGGTATCAGTCTTTGGCTGGACATTTCTATTTAAAAAAGTGGAATAATTGGGTTGATAAAAAAAGTAGGATGCGATCATTAGACTTACAATGATGGTACATATGACCCCTTTTTCTATTTTCTTGCGGATGCCTTTTCATTGATATCGTCGACGACTGCTGGAATCATGGAAACTGCCTATTGCCTTTTTTCGACGACATGCTTCAATTCCCTTTCGAGCCATTCTTAAATGTAGCTTCTCATTGGGGCGACGTTGATCTCATTCCGGATTTTTATGTTGAAAAGTTTGTTTTCTAATTCCCCGAAGTTGATAGAAAGATTATGCAGAGCCTGATCAATTTCCTTATTCTGTATTGAATAGCCGACTAGCCAGTCGTAGACGCGATCTTGACCATATTCAAGGATGTTGTAAAACTTTTCCAAAGACAATGCCTTAAACATATCAACCTATTTATCAAAGTCTTGCCTAGTTAAGGGCAAGGCGTTGACGATTAAGTTGGGGTCTTGGAAGTTGTTGGTCCTTTCGGCTAAGTTTATTCTGGACAACTTTGTGAATAATTTTTCTTTCTTTGATATGGCTTGTTCACATGACTGAACAATGAGATGTAGGTTCTTCACTTTTTATTTCCAACATGTCTTTAATTGACCGATCCAGTTTTTGGATGGAAGATCTTGTTGTCTTCTTCTTGTTTTTGTCATGTTGTCGACAATGGTGCCAAAATGAAGGATCGTGTTTAAATAGAAATGTTCTTCATCTTTTAACTCCTCCTTCAAATGTTTGAGAAAATTATGTGCCTTGGTTCTAAGGGAAGTCATGGTTTGTGATGTTTCCCACGCCTCAGTAACCAATTCCATTCTTTTCTTGATATTATTCTCCACATATCCTCTACAGGATATGTGGAGAATAATACCAATTCCTTGACCTAGTCCTTTAGTTTCGCATTCTCGGCCTCGATGCCTCTAATGGAATCATGAAGTGCATCTTCACTCGCTATGTGAATTTGACAAATTTGGGACGACCGCATGTTTGCAAGGTTAACCTCTGAACTAGATTTTCCTTTCTTATTTTTTACATTTTTTTTTCAATAATCAATTTTTTGGACTGCCTGTCAAAAACAACGCTCTGGAACACAAAGGATTCATCTTCGTGAAAATTTTCGGTATCAGATAAGTCCATTGGATGACTATGCTGGATGGCGTCTCTGGGTTGATCAAGGTAGCGGAGTACGCTATCCAGATCAGGCTCAAGTTCCATGTTCTCATTCTGAATTTCGGGCTCTTCTGACTGTACCACATTTTTTTTTCTCTTCTTGTATACTGGAAGCTTGTGAGAACTATCAATTTTAGAGTGAGGAGGGTCATTATCTCCTCTTCCTTTTGAAGAAATATGAGTTGCTTTGTTGCTGTGGTGGGCCATTGGAGAGATGCTCCAGGATGTCATACTTTTTGGAGTGTCATTCACCTTTTGAACACTATTGTCATCAGGTCCTTTTCCCTGTTTCCTGTACAATTTAGTGTTGCTTTGCAGTGTGTCTAGGTTGTCGCCATCAGAAGCAAGAGTGTTGCCACCAATGTCTCTGTTTTCAGACAGGCATTTTTTGAAAAAACAGTTGTCGAAGCCAAGTGTTTGTAAATGTTGTAGAAACATTTTATCGGGGTCGAACCCTCTTAGGTTTCATCATATCTCAGGTTGAAGTTGCTAGAATGCGTTGTGAATTCATCAATTTTGTTGATGTTCTTCAACTCGAAGTCCATAATTTTCCAAGGCAGAGGAATGAACTATTTTTTTCTCTTCTCTTGGAATAGATGCAGCCAATAGTTGTATTGTCGTGCTACTTCTACAACAAACATTTTGTCCATAATGTGACATGGAAGGAGAGCAGGTTTTTCCCTGGAGCCAAAAATCCTTATCACAATGTAATTATTCAAATGTTCAAGTGTCCCCTTCCTATCCAAAAAACTGGTTGCCTGTTCAGATATGTAGGGAGCATCTTCTCCTAATAAAAAAACTTTGAAAATAGAAACGAAGCCATTAAAAACCTCATAAAAACAATGGGAGGCCTTGTGCTTCCACAAGGCTTGATACTAGAACATTATTGGGTCGAATTCCTAGTTGCATTCTTGGAAAGAGACAGTTCTGGAAATTGGCAGCAATGTGCTATCGCAAAAACTAAGTAGGATAACATATAAAATTTCTTTTCCCTTTTGAAGCTTGACAATTGGGAACAAATTTCATGGGAAATTAACTTTCCCCAATAAAAAATGGTTTGTTATTTGACTGTGAAACACAAAATATAAAGAGCCATCCGGGAAACAGTTGTTGTGGACTCTTGTCCCGTTATTCTTATAAACAACCAGGCAATTTCGCGGAATGGATTTCTAAATGAACTAACCTGCAAGCTTGTGATATCTTCAGGAACTACAATTGGGTCTTCCAATAAATGGGGCAAGAGGTCCAACCCATTATTATGATTTGCTAGGAACTGTTTGGAATCTTCTCCTCTGAACGTCAATGTTGGCTCTGACAATCTTAACATCCGACGGAAGACTCGAGGTGACAAAGAAACAGAAGAGCGGTCCCGTAGTGGAATAATTATTTTGTCTGAAATAAATTTATCGGTGCATGTTGGCCCTTGACCAAGTTTTGAGGAACACTTGGTCATATTTGACCGTTTTTGGACTTCGACAGCCTGTCAAAGAGGGAGTGCTAGGCGAAGCAGAGATCACGGGATCTCGACCCACTTTTGGGAACCTTTTAGGGTTTTGGGTTAATGTAATGGGAAAGGGATGTCGGCCCATGGGTTTACCCATGTTTTAGGCCTATTTTGTAAAGTATAAATAAGTAGCTAAGCAATGTAAGATAGGGAAGAAGAGAAGCTAAGTGCTGGTAAAGGCTTTGTGTATATTATGTGACCGACTTGTAGAGATGAGTGCAAGTGTTGTAAGTGATGAGTGCACGGATTGTAAGAAGGCTCTGTGCTAGATCTACTCGGGGAAGGAGGCTCTGGCGAGGTGCATGCAAATCTCCTGTCCTATGTGGAGTACAAGTGTGAGCTCTTTGTTGTAACCTGATTGACCAAAGCTAATAAAGAAGAATAAGACTTTGTGGATGTAGCCCCAGGGTGGGGGTGAACCATGGTAACTCTGTGTGTTATGCTTGGTGCTTCGACCTAATGTGTTGGTTTATTTCCATGTGTTATGCTTTGATATGATTATTCTATGTGATTTTCTATGATACTCTTAGATAGATCCACTTTGCTTTGTGCTTCTTAGATGTATGGGTGTAGATCTGACATATATGAAAGTGTTGAGTGCTAAACCTATTTTGTTGTTCCTAAGTGCTAACTTAACCTAGATCCAAGTGAATGTTGCGGTGCCCTGTGCCATTTGTAGAGTGCCTTGAGGGTTAAATACTAATGAACGATCTTTTCTAAAGTACTTTCTAAGAGTAAGAATCACAGATCTGTGTCCTAGATAAGGTTGCAGACACCTGAGTCTTGCAACCACCCCTGCCTCTATCTCGGGTGAGACTTCATCTTCTTTGTAGGTGTTGTCGAAAGGACCAGTATTTAGGGTTTTGTTGGTGTGTTGTTGAAGCATTGAACCTTGGGTCTGCCCCTATCCAACAAATGGTTCCGTTGCTGGGACATGAAACTGTGATTTCTAGAAACTGAGGAAGAAGAAAATTTGTGCAAAGGAAGCTTTGTGCATAGATCTGTCGCCCTAGTGCACAAATTTTTACTCGACCTATGAAGCTTTGTGCTAGGAATAAGGTCAGATATGAAGAAAGGAAGATCAAATTCAAAGAAAATAAGCGAGATATGAATGCTCCATGCTCTAAGAAAAGTAAAAGTGGAAATTTATGAAAGAAAGAAGTCAGATCTGCAGAAAAGAGGTAAGATCTGTAAGCTCTTTGCTCTAATAAAGGTAAGAATAGTCAAAAGTTCTTAGATCTGGAAGCTTTGTGCTATGTAGAAGTAAGATAAGTGAAACTTTTTGTTTCTAGAGCATGGATATAGGTATGTTTGATAGATTATGTCCTAGATTAACAACTAGGGCATTAATAGATGAAAGAAAGTTTGATATGAATAGATCTGATAAGTATAATGATAGATATGTTATACCTATGCATAGAAAGAATGTCTGGAATAAAAAGTGGATGCAGGATCCTAGAAATAAATTTTTGCAGGCTAGTCATTATGATTCTAGTGCATAGTACAAGAAGAGTTGGGAATCATTGAAGAGAAAGAGAGGATTAACTCTTTGTTACAATTGCAGAAGACCCAGACATCTTGCTAAAGAATGCCCTAGGAGAAAACCTAGTTGTCTCTGTTGCAAAGATTTACCATGACGTATTGGATTGCAATGATCGATAAGTTGGAAAGGTTGAATCTGAATCAAGAAGACCAGAAGGCAGATCCAGAAAAGGCAAAAACCCAGCAAGAATCAAAGAAAATATTAATACGGATAAAAGAAACCTTGAAGGAACATAAAGATGTCTGATTACCAGAGATCTTCAAAGAAAAGGAGCAATTTGAAGCAAGAATATGGGACTTCGACATTGACTGTATTCTTGATGAAGAAACACAAGTGAACATTATGCCAGAAAGAACTTGGGAAGCTATAGGAAATCTTTTCATGATCCCTTCCCTAGGAGGAACAAGTTTATTCAGAGGAAAGTTATTAAACCTATGTGGAAGGCTTGCCCAGATACCTATGATTTTCAATGGAACTTCGACAGAGGAAGAATTTGATATTATTAAATTTTTTGAAGACAGCGCCCCGATACCATGCTCATAAGAAAACCTTGGATTGATAGAGAACAAGCCAGACGAAAAGAGGAAGAAGAAGTTTTGGAACAAAATAATAAAAAGTTAAAAGACTTTATGACTAGAAGGATCGCATAATTGATTGAAGAATAGAAGAGACGGTCACAGATATTTAATCCTAGAAACCCTGATGTCAAGGATAAGAAAACACTCGAGAATTCGTAGAAGATTGAGTTACCTATTTTTGATACAGAAGAAGTATTACCCAGAAACCCTAGGAAAGAATTTCAACAGCGCGAAGCAACTAAGACCACATAAGGTAAGCATCAGAATGGTAAAATTATTACTGAGACAAAGCTCACTGGGAAGAAGGCTAGAAAGTTAAGAAAGAAAAGGGCTAATACTATAAGGTTACAAGAGGTTCTAGAGGATACTTCGCAGAAAGAAAAATTGTAGAATTTGAGCTTCCCCGAGATATTAGAACAACGACATAGAGTACTTCGCCATGATGAAGCAATATAGCCATTGGGGCCGATATATCCGTTCAAATTCCACTCTGAAAGGGCAAGAAAGAAATAAAGGTTCATCATCCAACCGTTGAAAAATGCCATAACGGGTCAAACAAGAGTTAATGAAGGATCGTACCTATTGCAAACAGACCATTGCTAAGTTTCCCTACTTAGTCCATTGTGCCACGCACCGAGAATAATTTTTGCTAAGTGAGAATTTGAGCATGAAACCTGAGATTAATTCACCTTGAGATCATTTCCTTGTTCCCACATTATTCACTGTAGTCCCTGAATTCTTTTCGCACCCGAGCTAGCTGACCCAAGCTTGTATGTCGGACGATCTTAGCGCTACTAAGAAAGAAGTTGAAGAAGTTTTAATTGACTTAATGACTGAGAGAGTCATGTTAGAGCGAGGAGTGTCTACAAGTGTATAGGCATCATCCTCAGGAGCATTTCCAGCTTCCCCCTCCACTGCTCGAGAAGGACCATCCCGACCGCCTTTGGAAAGACGATCTAAGCTCGAAAACGAATTTGCCACTGTGAAGATGATCCCAAGTATCTTGCCTAGATATATCCCACCACTAAGCGGCATAGTGAATCGAGACACTGTACCCAGAGAATTTGACTATGCTTTGGTCACTGCATACCTCCCAAAAGGGGTGTGCGCAGTTCGTGCTGACCAGAATAAGCTTACAGTGCTGAAAATTAGTGATTTTAACCTTGGAGATCGTAAAGTTTACAATATGCTATCCCTGCACAAGTACTTAACTATCACAAAAGGGAGGAACCTGAAGATTGTCCCTCAACAATGGATCCATAACCTTGCACAATCAACCCTCCTCAATGTAATGAAGATTCCACATTTCGGGAGGCATTAGGAAGTGAATGCAAGTGTCAGATTGTTGTTGTCCTGCTACCATGGAGGCTGCTTATGGTTGGATCGTTGCATCACGGTGGATCCGATTATGATCAATTGGATCACCGGGCTAAGCATGCAGGGCCCTGACCCATAGGAATTTTACCCTAGAAAGACTGCAGATCGCGCTCTTGCCCAACGAATAAAAGACACATATGGCAATGTCGGTAAGGGAACGTGAGGCTACAAGGTAGCCTCCATCAAGAATACAGTAGTGCACCTGGATTTCCAGATGATCGCAAGGAAGTTAGTCTGCAAGAACAGACCCACACAGGTGACTGGATTTGTAGTTGACCTTGCAGGGAAGTGCACGGAGGGACTACAAATGAACTGGGAAAAGTACCTTGTGAATCAACTCGATCTTGACTGCAGAGAAGTACAAGACTAAGGATATGAGTTCCACTTTAGTTGGTTGCTCATAATCATCGCTTCCATCGCTTGGGAGCTACCAGAAGGTGCCACTTTTCTAGATATCGAACCATTTGAACCACTGGCCGTGAAGTTCTATACACTTGGTACTCCAACGACGTGAAAAAGTAGCGGAAGTCCAATGCCATCTTCCACACTTATTACAACCAATTAAAGAATGAAATCTAGTCTACATCATGCCTTACATCAAACATACTTCATAGGTTTAGAACTTTTATCAAATTCAACGCGGACCGCCACTTCACCTATATCACATCGCACGCAGATGGGCACAAACAACAACTCCAGTCGTACTACAAGTTGACAAAAGAAGACTTGGAGTAGATTACCAAGGAGTGGTCGGTGGACCTCCTTGTTCCAGTGGACCCCACAAAAATATCTGACGTGGAAAGCCCTAAAGCTATGTTGGATACACCTATACCGAGCAAGACTAAGAAGGATGATGAAGTTCAAGATATCCATAGTACATCCATGAAGACTACTTTGATCTCACCAATGCAGGGAGGTGGTGGTGAAGAACTAGGTGGCACAGAGGTTGAGAAAAAAAAAGGCGAGGTTACTCCCCCTAGAGAGGAGGAGGAGTCCTCTAAGAAAAGGAAGGTCACCCCACCAAAGACATCATCCCGAAATAAAAATAAGGCCACCTGGACTACGTTTAAGACTACCCTCACATAGGATGACTTCGACTTCTTGATCGCTGCATTGAATGATGCCTCACTAGAGATCGCAGAAGGGCAAGAAGCGAAGCAGGAGGAGATATTCAACCGAATCAAGGGTGAACTTCAAGAAGTGTCGCAAGAACTCCAGTCTAGCCGATCCATTTCTATTATTCCCTTGACGAAGGGAACAACAAGAACAAGCGATGAGCCCACTCAATTACACCAGATCGCCGAGAAAGTCGAATCTCACCTTCGACAAGCTCAAGAAGACACAACGCAATCCACCCAGGCTTTGGCACAAGTATAGAGTGCACTTATAGTACAACAGAGGAAGGAAGAATAGGAACAAATTTCCTTACAAGCGAAGTGGAAGGAGGAAAAAACACAGTTACAGCAGAGCAAGGAGCAATTGCTAGCAGAGAAACTTGACGTGCAGGAACGAGTTCATAAAGCACTTCGCTCTGTGATGGTCATTGAAGTGAATATTGAAGAACATGTCCCTCAACAGGTGACACAACTTGAATAAGTAATCCAACAACTTCAACAGTGCATCGCATATCTAGAGCTTCATACCGTGCCCGAGACTCCCCAAGAAGTTAGAGACCTAAGGGAGGCAACTGCCTATAGCATAGTTGACAAGTTAAAAACCCTAGCTTTGGAATGTAAGCAGTTGAGCGCTAGAAGCACCCAGACTTATGAAAACCTCACAGAGAACCCAGAATTTCATACATTATAGGTGTAGCTCCAAGAAGTAAAGAAACATGCAGATACGCTACCGGCACCGTTGAAAGCCTTGACCCCAGTCGAAAGAATGAAGAGATTTCCAGAACAATGCATTGCCCAATAGAAGGTACACATGCTGCAAAGTAAAGTGATGGAAGTCTCTCAATGACTTCAACCCCTCCAAGAGAAAGCATGCCAACTTTTCACTGAAGTTTAGAGCCAAGAAGCCAAGCTTGAACAGGTTGTCATCAATGCAGAACAATGCATGGAAGGACCAATAAACGATGCAGTGATCCAAGAGTTCACTAAGAAAGAGGTTGTCACACTACAATAAGTCGAAGTAACTTGAGCCAAGCTAGAGACATTCGAGGCAGATTTGATCAGACCAGAGTGACTCGGGATGCGTCACAGGTGAGTGTTGGGGACCTGTTGGCCCTTGACCAAGTTTTGAGGAACACTTGGTCATATTTGACCGTTTTTGGACTTCGACATCCTGTCAAAGAGGGAGCGCAAGGTGAAGCAGATATCACAGGATCTCGACCCACTTTTGGGGACCTTTTAGGGTTTTGGGTTAATGTAATGGGAAAGGGATGTCGGCCCATGGGTTTACCCATGTTTTAGGCCTATTTTGTAAAGTATAAATAAGTAGCTAGGAAATGTAATATAGGGAAGAAGAGAAGATAAGTGCTGGTAAAGGCTTTGTGTATATTATGTGACCAACTTGCAGAGCTGAGTGCAAGTGTTGTAAGTGCTAACTGCATCGATTGTAAGAAGGCTCGGTTGTAGATCTACCCGGGGAAGGAGAATCTGGTGAGGTGCACATAGATCTACTGTCCTATGTGGAATACAAGTGTCAGCTCTTTGCTATAACCTGATTGACCAAAGATAATAAAGAAGATTAATACTTTGTGGACGTAGCCCCAGGGTGGGGGTGAACCATGATAACTCTGTGTGTTATGCTTGGTGCTTCGACCTAATGTGTTGGTTTCTTTCCATGTGTTATTCTTTGATATGATTATTCTATGTGCTTTGCTATGATACTCTTAGATAGATCCACTTTTCTTTGTGCTTCTTAGATGTATGGGTGTAGATCTAACATATATGAAAGTGTTGAGTGCTAAACCTATTTTGTTGGTTCTAAGTGTTAACTTAACCTAGATCCAAGTGAATGTTGCGGTGCCTTGTGCCATCTGCGGAGTGCCTTGAGGGTTAAAAACTGATGAATGATATTTTCTAAAGTACTTGCTAAGAGTAAGAATCACATATCTGTGTCCCAGCTAAGGTTGCAGACACCTGAGTCTTGCAACCACCCCTGCCTCTACATCGGGTGAGACTTCATCTGCTTCGCAAGTGTTGCCGAAAGGGTCGGTAGTTAGGGTTTTTTTGGTGCATTGTTGAAGTGTTGAACCCTGGGTCTTCCCCTGTCCAACAACACACCAAGAAACCATCTCCTTACAGTCAAAAAATTCAGGGACACAACCTACATGAGCAATCCCATAGGTCCAAATTACTTCATTTTGGGCGGCAAGGGTTGAGTAATAAGAATATGCCCTATACCACTGAAAGTTCTAGTCCTCGTGCTCGAAGATGTTCACTGTATCTCCATAGAACTGTTGTCGAGATGATGCCATAGGTTTATGAGAAAGTTGGTTTTCTCTAGACAATTGTTGAAATGAACAATTAGAGCCGATAATATAACTCTCCACAAAATCTTGGTTAAATGATTATGATACTAAGGAGAGGCGAGTGCCCCACGGTCAAATTTTATGTATCGAAATTTTTGACTGCAAAATGTGTAAAATGAAAGAGAGCATGATGGGGCAGTTCAACAACTAGTTTGTATATTTGTGGAGTTCCGGGAAAGTGGCTAAGTATGAAATAGGGAAACGGTTAGTCATACTCGTTTTTGAAATCAAAGATTGAATATTTCGTGAATGGACCAACCCGACGACGTGCAACTGACATTCCATGATGTTTGAAATTAACACTCGGAAGGGATAATATAACCATCTAAAAATTTTGTTTTTATGCTAATTAATGGGAGATTTCCTCAAATCCTAGTTTAGCATTAACACTTGATAATTGCATACTTAGAAATAAGATATTATATATAATTGCTAATTGCTAATTGAAAAAGGGTGCGGGCACAAGAAACAACGATTAGGAATTGGATATTTCTTGAACCCGCCAACCCGATGATCCATAGAAGAAATTCGAAGAAATGGTGAAGTATGGAAAGCGGACGGACGTGCTTCAAAATGGGGTGACAATAGTTCCACAACAGACACGAGGACCCGACGGTTAAATTGTATGTCTCAAAATTTTTCAGTGAAAAATGTACTATATATATATATATATATATATATATATATATATATATATATAAACATTTTTTTATTATAGACAAGTGCCAAGGTCATGGAGACGAGGGAGAGAAAGGAATGAATGGCAAGGTCTGAAAAGTGGTTGGACGAGATTCAAAATAGGGTTATGGGGGATACTCAGGAGAGGCGAGTGTCCCACGGTCAAATTTTATGTATCAGAATTTTTGACTGCAAAACATGTAAAACAAAAGAGAGCATGATGGGGAAGTTCATCAGTCGGTTTTTATATTTGCGAAATTCCGGGAAAGTGGATAAGTATGGAATAGGGAAAATGTCAGTCAGAATCATTTCCAGAATCGAGGATTGAATATTTCATGAATGGACCAACCCAACGATGCGCAAATGACATTCCATGATGTTTGAAATTAACAGTCGGAAGGGATAATATAACCATCCGAAAATTTTGGTTTTATGCATATTAATAGGAGATTTCCTCAAATCTTAGTTTAGCATTAACGCTTGCTAATTGCATACTTATAAATAATATCTTATATATAATTGGTAATTTCTAATTGTAAAGGGGTGCGGGCATAGGAAACAATGATTAGGAATTAGATATTTCTTGAACCCACCAACCCGACGATCCATGAAAGAAATTCGAAGAAATGGCGAAGTATGGAAAGCAGACATATAGGCTTCAAAATAGGGTGACAATAGTTCCACAGAAGACGTGAGGACTCGATGGTTAAATTGTATGTCTCAGAAGTTTTTAGTCAAAATGTGTACCACAGAAGAGGGCATGATAGGTAGATTGTAATACAAAAGACAGTATGATCTGAGTTCAGTTGTAAATTTGTATATCATAGAAATCACGGTACTATTCGCAGGTCATGGAACAATAGAAGTCCAATATAGAGCCTGCCTACCAGGAATCTGCGGTCGGAGAAGTGACTGGGTATGGAATGGGGAAGCGGTCGGTGAGTCTCGCAATATAAGAGCACGAGTGCAAACGTGAACCCACAAGTCCGCCTACCCACACAACTAGACATTTTCGAAAAAACAAATAAGTGACGAGAAAGATAAAGTTCAAGGAAAAGAGAAACAAATATTTGGCTAAGCAAAGAAGACGGAAAAGAAGGGCTAATATATTCACATTTGTAATAGATATCCCATTTCCTGCCAAGATATATACTTGGAAAGAAGTGTGAAGGTGGTGGGCACATAAAACAATGACTAGGAATACGATCCATGAGTTTACTTGGTTCTTGGTTGTATGCTTCGTCTGCCAATTTGTATATCATGAAACTCTGAGTGTTGTTTGGAGGGCACAAAACAATAGAATTGCAATTTTTTAGCCAGCCAGCCCACAAATCTGCCTGTCAATTTGTATAGTGTGGAACTCTGGGTGTTGTTTGTAGGACACAGAACTATAGAGGTAATGTTTTTCCATTTAATATAACCTCTGTGATGCAAATGTAGTATGTGTCTCGTTTGAGCACTTTTCCATCCGTAAAAAATCGCAATCTTGAGCCCGCAATCCCTGGAGTCCATCTGTCAATTTGTATATTGCGAAAATTTGAGTGTTGTTTGGAGGACACATAACAATAGAAGTGCAATGTTGATCCATCCAGCGCACAACTCCACCTGTCAATTTTTATATCGTGGAACTATGGGTGCTACTTGTAGGACACGAAACAATAGAGGCCCAATTTTGAGCCCGCCAACCCGAGAACCCACGATCCAAAAAGTGGCCAAGTATGGAATGAAGGAGCCGTACATGAGGGAACCCTTGTCAGCCTATTTTGAAACCCGTGGCAGAGGTCTAGGTGCTGTTTGCAGGCGACGAAACAATGGAAGTTTAATATAGATCCCAGGTGTCCAGGAATTCGCGATCTAAAAAGTGCCTAGACATCGAATGACTACTAGTTGGTTGGAGTGTGGCTTGTTTTAGCACTTTTCCATCCGTAAACAAGTGCAATATTGAGCTCTCCATCCATGGAGTTCATCTATCAATTTGTATATTGCAGAACTCCGAGTGTTGTTTGGAGGACACATAACAATAGAAGTGCAATGTTGCGCCATCCAGCGTGCAAGTCCACCTGTCAATTGGTATATCGTGGAACTTTGGGTGCTACTTGTAGGACACAGAACAATAGAGGCCCAATTTTAAGCCCGCCAGCCCGAGAACCCGCGATCCAAAAATTGGTCAAGTATGGAATGAGGGAGTCATACATGAGGGAAACCTTGTCAGCCTATTTTGAAACCCGTGGTGGAGGTCCGGGTGTTGTTTGTAGGCGACAAAACAATTGAATTTCAATATAGAGCCCGGGTGTCCGAGAATTTGCAATCTGAAAAGTTCCTAGGCATCGAATGGATACTAGTTGGTTGGAGTCGCATTTTCAAAAAAAACGACTAAGTAAAGAGAAAGAGAGAGTAGAGGGGAAAAAGAAACAATAATTTGGTCAAGTATAGAAGAGGGAAAAGAAGGTCCAATATATTCAAATCTGCAATAGATATTCCATTTCCTGGCAAGATCTTTTCTGTGTGTTCTTGGATAAGTTGTATACATATTGCATATACTTGGAAAGAAATCTGAAGGTAGCGGGCACAAGAAACAACTCTAGAAATTTGAAATTTCCTGAACCTGTGAACTCGACGATCCACCAAAGAGATGTCAAGAAATTGTCAAGTGTGGAAAGAGGTCGAACGAGCTTCAAAATAGGGTGACAGATTCTCGAGGATCCGTAAGGCCCCGAGTGTCATATTGTATATATCGGAACATTTTGGTGCAAAATGTGTAACACAGAGGACAAGATGATGTGGGAGTCCAGAAGTAAATCTACATATCGTAGAAGCCAGAGTGATTTTTGTAGGTCACAGAACAATGGAAAGTGCAATTTAGACAAATGGGAAGCGCTCGGTCGAAACGCGTGAATCCACCAACCCGCGTAGCAAGGCATTTTGGAAAAAAATGATTAAGTAACCAGAAAGAGAAACTATAGGGGATAAAAGAGTGGGAAAATAGAAAGGTGGAGGGAAATTTTCGTAAGCGCGAATTGGTTTCAAACAAGCCCCATTGTTGCAAAACCATCATTTTCTAGTAATTGTCAGCAAATGCTTTGTTGAAGATTAGATTTTATTGCAACTTGTGGGTGTAAGTGTGTTCTTGATACATTCTTCTATTACTGTAACATATTAACTTAAGTATTAAACTTGTTTCATTATGGTTTGTTAGCATTAAAGATTAATAATTGCATGTATAGAAACAAGAATGACGATCTTGCTACAACATTGTGATTTGCTATTGTTATGTTCTATCTGCATTACGAATAGAATTGAACGTTGGTTTGAAATTGTGTGTAATTCATTTTTTGTTTGCATAAAATCCTGATGGATCGACACAGTACATTGTCATATAATTGTTAGATGCTCCATTTTAGAACAAATTACCTAAGAAAATTCAATATCGAAGGACTACAAGACTACCGAAACCATGCATTTGAGAAGATGTGTTAAATCTAGAAAAGAAGAAACAACCAAGACTCCAAGACAGTTTTTTTTAATAGCAAATCCATTAAAAAAAAAAACAACACTGAGCACTATACATATATCCTTAGAAATTGGACCCAGTTCTTTGGGCCAAAACATTGAACATATCTACCACAAACATAGGCATGTGATCCACAACATGCAGGAGCCATCGAGATGCTCTTCAACATGCATACAAAATTGATTACCATGCCTTTTGTTTTAGAAAATCCTTGTAGTTTTCTCCTCGATGAATCATCCAGTGGTAAAATTGATAGTTCTCAGAAGCTTCCCGTGAGGAAGAACAAGAAAAACATTGCAGGGAAAATGGAATAGCCCTTAACTAAAAGTTAGGACACACCAAGAAACCACCTCTCCACAGTCGAAAAGCTTCAGGGACACAGGTTGCACGTGCAATTCCAAAGGCCCAAATTAGTCCATTCTGGGTGGAAGGATATGACTAGTAGAAATATGCCTTGCACCAGTGGGGGTTCTGGTCCTCATTCCTGAAGATGTTAATTGTATATCCAGATAAAAGGATAACAATCCCACAATTGAATATTTTTTTGGCTTGAAATATATATCTGGGAGAATCAACATATCATTTCCTTATAGTGAAAGTATTCTGCCCAGAACAAACTAATTTGGACCTCTGGAATTCCTACTTTCAAGATGCAAAGAGGCTATTGCGTTCAACGTCGGTTTATTTTCTGAAACTCCTTCTTTTGGTGTTGTCAGGACTGCTATCACTGAGCCGGGAATTTCCGCCCGTTATGGTTGATTTCAATTTGGGCGTAGGAGTGGAAACAATATCTACATTTCCATCATCCATTACTGTATCATCCTCCATCATATCATCTTCTTCTGGCTCAGAATCCATGGCATCAACCTCTCCTCCAACCATCAATGCAACTGGGCAGGTTCTATGAGCAGGTAGGGTTTCCTTGGAATTCTTTGGCTTGAAATATATCTCTTGGTGTACCAAGGGACCATATCCTTTTTATCTCCTGGGCGGAGGGAGATGAGTAGTATGAATATGCCCTGGAATACTGGAACCTTTGGCCATCATGCCCGAAGGTGTTTACTGTATCTGGACAGAATGGTTGTCACAAGTTAACGAGAATTTTCGTTTTCTCCAGACGATGTTTGAAATGAAAATTGGGGAGGGATAATATAACCCTCCAAAAATCTTGGTTTAATGCGTATCAATGGAAGATCTCCTCGAGCCTTTAACTGATCAATGAAAATCTCCAGGGTTCATGCTTAATGAGATGTTACCATTAAAGCTCACTAATTGCATATTTAGAAAAAAGTGCAAAGGTGGCGGTGACGACAAAGAGAGATTAAGAATTAGAGATTTCTTAAAGGTGCCAACTGAATGATGCACGAAAGAGATTGTATCATGTTTGAAATAAATACTTGGAAAGGATAACACTCTTCTCTGCAAATCTTGGTTTAATTCGTTGTAATGACAAATATTCTTCGGCCTTTCGGACATTAATGACAATCTTAATGGTTCCTTCACAATAAACTACTAGCATTAAATATTAATAATTGCATATCTGGAAAGAAGTACGAAGGTAGTGGTGATGGCGAAGAGTGACCAAGAATTGTACATTTCGTCCACCCGCCAACCCCTGAAACAGATTCCAAGAAATGCCCAAGTATGGAAAGCAGTCAGGCGTGTTAGAAAAAAAAGGGTCACAAGATATACCAAGGAGACATGAGGGGCCGATGGTCAAATTGTATCTTAGTGACAGGTTTCGACAGTCAATTTATATATCGCGGAATTTCGGGTGTTGTTTGTGCATAGGGGAACAATGAAAGCGCAATGTCGAGAGAGAAATTTGTATATTTCAGAACTTTGGGTGTTGTATATAAAAGCATGAGACATTTGGAAAAAGGACCAAGTAAACAGAAAGTGAAAGCATGCGAGATGAAGGGGAATTTGTTTTCTAATTTGTAAATCGCGAAAGTTCGGGTGCTATTTGCAGGCGATAAACAATGGAAACACAATGTTGAACACGCCTATGCGGGAACCCGCGATTCAAAAAGTCTGTTCAATATGAAATAGGGAAGTGGTCGGTCAGGCTGGTGATATAAAAGTAATAGTGGAAATCTGAAGATGCGAATCTGCGAAATCTTGCACCTAGACATTTTTTCAAAAAACGAGTAAGTAAAGAAAGGGAAAGAAGAGGGCAAAAGAGAAAGCAGATGGCGATTTTTGGAAGTGGGAATTGCTATAATAAAGCACCATTGATGGTCTTAATAGTAACTATGGAGTGCATTAAACATGCTAACATGTTCTTCAATAAAGGAATAGATACAACGAGCGATGTTTATAGTTTCCAGGATCTGTTTGTATAAGAGAAGCATCAAAAAGTTACAAGAAAATCAATTTTTGGACGTTTAAGTAAAAATTTTGTACTGTTAGCATCACCGCAAGTATAACAACGACGAATTTGAATTTTAATGTCCTCTCGTTCATATGATTTTTCCATTAGACTTCACATAGTATATATTCTTTTATTTCAATTTGTTTGCAGATTTGTAGATCACGGAAGTCCGGGTGTTGTTTGCAAGTGGTGGAACAATGGAAACACAATGTTGAACCCTCCTATCTGGTAACCCACCTATTTGGAAACCCGCGAGCCAAAAAATTTGTACAATATGAAACGGGGAAGCAGTCGGTCGAGCTGGTGATATAAAAGTAAGTGAAATATGAAGACGCGAATCTTCCAACTTCTACACCTAGAAATTTTCCGAAAAACAAGTAATACATACTAAATATGTACTTTTATAAAGTATGGACATGAGATTTTATAGAGCATGTACGGATCCCGCATTCCATACTTAGCCACTTTTTGGATCACAGGTTCTTGGGCTAGCGGGTTCAAAATTGGGCCTCTATTGTTCCGTTTCCTACAAATAGCACCCAGAGTTCCGTGATATACAAATTGACAGGCGAACTTGCGGGATGGTTGGCTCAACATTGCACTTCTATTGTTCCGTGTCCTCCAAACAACACTCGGAGTTCCGCGATATACAAATTGACAGACGGACTTCAGGGTTGGTGGGCTCAAAATTATGATTGTTTATGGATGGTGATCCCTATCAACTATCTAACATTATCTAAAAACATTATTTTCAATACTAAATTATTAATATTAAATATTGATATTGTATAATTTAATTACATAAAATTTTTAAAGGATGTTAAATATCTTATTTAAAAGAAAAACCTGCCTATTCGGAAAATCACGATCCAAAAAGCTTGTACAATATGAAACAGGGAATCGGTCTGTTAGGCTGGTGATATAAAAGTAAGTGGAAATTTGAACACGTGTATCCTCCAACTTCTGCACCTAGAAATTTTCCGAGAAACAAGTAATACATACTAAATATGTACTTTTATAAAGTATGGTCATGAGATTTTATAGAGCATGTACGAATCTCTCATTCCATACTTAGCCACTTTTTGGATCGCAGTTTCTCGGGGTGACAGGCTCAAAATTGGGCCTCTATTGTTCTGTGTCCTACAAATAGCACCCATATTTCCGCGATATACAAATTGACAGGCAGACTTGCGGGTTGGCTAGCTCAACATTGTACTTCTATTGTTCTGTGCCCTCCAAACAACACTTAGAGTTTCACGATATACAAATTGACAGACAGACTCTAGGACTGGCAGGCTCAAGATTGCAATTGTTTATATATGGTCATCTCTATTAACTATATAACATTATCTAAAAACATTATTCTCAAATACTAAATTATTAATATTAAATATTGATATTGTACAATTTAATTACATAAAATTATTAAAAGATGTTAAATCTCTTATTTTAAAAAAATTAAGGAAACAAAACAAAGCTTTTTAAAATTCTATCACTGCAAGTATAACAATGACCAATTTACATTTTAAGGGCCTCTTCTTGATATGATAGCACCATTGGACTTCGTACAATATATATTCGTTTATTTCAAATTATTCTAGGAGATTAATTTTACCAAGTTCATCGATCAAGGAAAAGTGCTAAAACAAGCCACATACTACATTTGCGTCACAACGTTATACAACTTGACAGGCGGACTTGTGGGCTAGATGGATAAAAATATTTCAATTCTATTGTTATGTGTCCTCCAAATAACACTCAGATTTCCACGATATACAAATTGACATATGAAGCATACAACCAATAACCAAGTAAACTCCAAATAGGCTGCAAGCAAGATCCCACAAGGTTCCATAGAGCAACACACATTGACCTTTGCATCAAACAATTTGATATATAAAGAAAACACGTTGCGGCATTGGTTTTCTCTTACATTTGATATATTTCCCCGTGAGAAAATGACCCGGGCCATGGGATATATGGGGTTTGCTTCCATGTTTCCCATTTTTTGACCGAACAATCTTATGCGCATGCAATATCTATAGCGAGATCTGAATATCTCAAGCCGATGTTTCAATCCATGCCGAGTTCCTTTCTTTTTTCAATTAGAGCATCGATAAAATGCAGATACCATACCATAAATGTATATTTGGAGACAAATTCTTATTTTATTAGGGAACCTGAAAGAAAATTGCAGAAATCCTGTCATGGCTAAATAGTAGAAAAACAATTGTCGAATTTGGGCACCCAAAAAATGTGCAGGATCCTCCATCAAAGAAACAACCACCCACCATGTTTTTTTTCTTTTATTTGCACATCGAAACAAATATGAAAAATCCTCACTGTGAGACACAAGAAAACATCAAAATAACAACATCGATTGCATTTGTAATTAGATTCTCAAGTACTCGAGTCCGACGAACATTCATCTGGGTGTTGAAGAAGTATTGCAGAGACACATTGCAAAATTCTTATTGGGAGATGAAAGAAAACATCAAAATAACAACATCGATTGAATTTGTAATTAGATTCTCAAGTACTCGAGTCCGACGAACATTCATCTGGGTGTTGAAGAATTATTATAGAGACACATGAGATATTTTCGTTTCCTGCCAAATCTTGATATGTTTTTTTTTTCTTCTTTAGCTGATATGGAATATTGCATTGTCCTCATTTAAGCTAAATTTTTTGTGTATCCAAAATTTGTGCAACATGTAGACACTGCTTGCCTTTTTCTGTAGGTATGCTTCATACGACAATTCTGATAACCTAGGATGCACATCGTGTAATAGAGGCTGCCTAATTGTACAATGCACAATTGTCCTGCCCACGGTTTGGATGGCAACATTGAGGCAATGTCTATATATATATATGGACATTTTTCACTGCATCGCAGTCAATCAATCGTATCATCATGTATCAAAGTGGAAGTAGAAGCATGAGAGCTTCATTTCACACATACAGACTCAAAGGGGGTCGAGTACGCATTCGCTACAACCAAAACACCTTCAACCTAGAAACGTGAGCATAGCAATTAATACACTGAACAATATAATACACAATTTCCACCCCCCCCTCCCCCTTAAAAATAAATAAATAAATAAAACAATCCACAAAAATTTGGTGAAGGATATTTGTATAAGCAAAGTGAGAATGATTCTGTAGATGTATTCACACAACAATTGTAGAGCTAGTTAGTTTCTTCAGATCCTATGCTATGTTTGCTTGCAACTTTGTTACAAATGTTGCTTGGGTTGTGCGAAAGATCCTTTCTTTAACATCCCTTTTCTTTGTTATATTTTTGAAAAGCATAAGTGGAAACTACCCTTTATGCAATTGTTGTTCCATTGACGAAAAAAAAATTGAATAGGTATCGAACAATTGCAGCTGCAACATGGAACAATGCAATATTTGTGTAACTTACCCAAGATACATGCACATGTGAAAGTAAAGGACAAAACTGGATATGGAAAAAAGTACCACTTCCTTGTCGTTTTCCAACTCTCCATATTTTATATGGAGAATGTGTTACGAGCCAAGTTTTCTTTTCAGTGTGACAACTGTGCCAATGGTTTTGATTGGGTAAATATCATTGCTCTGTGCAAGATGGATGATAGTTGCGTTCGAGACGAAATGATATTCTGAACAATTTTTTTTTTCCACAATACTTGTTTCATTGAGAGAAATAATCCGATCACAATCACCATGGTCATATACTATTTTGGGAAATATATTAAAATTTGTAATGGATATCCCATTACCTGGCAATATATTTTCTGCATGTTTCTGGACAAGTTGTGTAGGAATAGTCAGTGTGACTATCATCATGTCCTCCTTGTCTGTCATGTCAGCACGCATAATGGATCTAGTTGTGTTTTCCTTGTCCAAGTAGGTGCTATAGACGACCATTATGTCCCGGATGAACACTTGTCCAGTTTGACAACTATTCAAGCCCTCTATTGATAGTACTTTGGGTGTTACAAGTCTAGACCTGGTAACAATTTTTGAACAGGAAAACTAAAGTGAATGGTAGTGTTATCACTGAAATTTCGTCTGCACATGGCGACAAGAACTCAGCATCAGMAAAACAACAATGAAGTCACTCATGGCATTGAATTAATCTCACAGCACTCCAGAAAGGCAAAAAACTATACAAAGTAACCAAAAATTGAAGGGCGCTTTACATCAGCTTGATGCGCGCGCACATGCACGGGACAAAAACGTGTTATGCGCRCATGCGCGCCTGACGCGCGACTGTCCACACAAAAAGCCGTGCATCTGCTAATACGACGCATTAATTGCCTAGGTCGACCCCTCGACCGCCTACGGACCGGCCCCCAAAGTGATTTGACCCTCAGATCAGGGTCGGCTCTGCAAATTTGGTGAATTTATGACCTAAGTGAACCCTAAACAGGTCCGTTTTCACACCGGAAGTTGGTTACGTGATCGCCTAGAAAAATGCTATAAATAGCCGTGAGGACTCATTGTTTCAATAGGGAATTCAAAGCATTGTTACGTTGTCCATATGACTCAGAGCTCAGCCTTTGACAATCAACTCATCAACAGTGTAACCCATAGTTCTTTCATCACTCAGTTCAGTTTTATTCAGTTGTAAGGAAAGCTTCGTGTTGAGGGCCCCGAAGAGACTTCCGTTGGAGGGAGAAGGAACACCGGTCCCTCTCTTCTGTGTGCGCTTTGGTTTCAATAAATCACCTGCCTGAAACCTTGGACGACACTTGTGTCTCATGTTTGATGTTTTTGTTTATTTTCGAATTGGTATTTTCTTTCAGCTGTTAGTTAGATTGTATTCTGGTTTTGTTTTCTATTTTCTGTTAACCCATTCTGTCCACAACATCTTGTTCTGCCTTGCCAAGCCCAACAAGGCATGCCAGCGTTCCTATTTTTTCTCACCCGGTGACGATTTGAATGCGAACTATTTTTCATGCAACTATTTTCTATCATGTCAACACTGAAGTACCAGAAAAATCTCACAACAGAACAAATATCGACCTTGCTAGACACGACAAATAACAAAACTGCATGTCCACTCGTGGGTGCAGGGGCTGAACACCGTAAAGCACCCCAAAAATAATAATAATACATAAAAAAAAAACAGTTGCAACTGTCGGTGCAAGAACCCAACCTTGCAAAGCCGAAGAAAACAAAAGAAAACAACAACCACCAAACCAGCGAAAAAGAACAGACAGGCCCAACTGCAGCCCCAGGGCCCCAAATCGTAAACTTGAGCCAAACAAACACAACCAACAACCAATGAACAAGCAGCATCCACTGAACTAGTAAACAAAATATCTATCTCCAACGATTACGAAACTGCAGCCAAAGCACAAAAGGAACCAAAAACATATGATGAGCATGCCAATAGAAATAAGCAAACATTCTTACTTACAAACTGCAACACTGAACAACAAACAAGGAATAGAAAATGAAACTATGGCATGGAAACTTACTCTGAAACGATGAAAGGCATAAGCACAGGTCGAATTGTGAACCAAACAACAACAACAAGCAACAACCGACGAACCAGTGAAGAAGAAGCACTCATCAAACCAGTAAACAATGTATGTAGCTTCAACGATGAAGAAATTGCATTCCAAGGCTAGAAGAAGGATGAAACTTACAATGCCTATTCAACTGGTCGTGGAAAACAATATTGTCCAAATTCATTGCAACATTGTATGGAAAATTTTGAGGAAAAATGTACTCCGAGAAGCATATTTAGATAAACATTTAAGGTTGTCAGGCTGTCTAAGGGCCTCGCAGGATGCAAACATTTAAGCTGTCAGGCCTGTTTGAGGACCTCACCTCATGTAAACATTTAAGCTATCAGGCCTATTCAAGCACCTCAAAAAAAGTGTCAATACATTTCAATACAAATACAAAGGAGTAATAATAATAATAGTAGCACAAATAAAAAAATAAATCACAATACAAGGTTATAAACTTTGGAATTATCGATCACTATAAACCTTGGATATCTAAACGTTTGAATATGATTAGTACAAATAAAAAAAGTGTCGTACATGATAAAAATTTGGATATGGAAACATATAATTCATTAGGAATAGGGAAGCTAGCAATAAGACCTCAAATCTATCATCCAATCATTTCATAACATATATAGTCTTTTTTATTATATAAAAAACAATGCTTTTAGTTCTCTATGTCAAACATTAGAAAGTATGCAAAAATTTGTAGTCAAATGACAAACTGATATAAAGTCAACGAATTATCGATCGCTATAGTCCCTCTACGCCTTCGGCAGGGACTAATAAGACATTCAAAGTATTGGGTAGATCTTGGCATGTGTGACATAGAACTTGGGCACTAACTTTTGGAAGCCCTTTTCCTTGAGATATGTCTTCTTATAGGGTTGGAGACACATAAATGCCTCAATGCATTCTTCAAAGTAGTGTTTTGAGTGATGTTTATTTGTCTATTGTTTCATTATGTTTTGAGCCATGACCAAATTGTCCTTAAGTGTATTGAAAATGTTATCTTTGGTTTTAAGATTAGCATCTACTTCCTGAACCTTAGATGTGCCTAGAAGTATGAGACTATATATGGTTTTTTTTTCCATAAACAAGTTCATAAAGTGACATTTTGGTTTCACCATGACATGTTGGTATTATACCACCATTCTTCAATGGGGAGCCATTAAACCCACTAGCCTTATCAGTTTAATGAAAAACATCTCAAATAAGTCTTCGGGAAGTTGTTGATGACATTTGTTTGACTATATGCCTGGGAGAGATAAGTTGTGCTCATTTTTAGTTGGGTGTTCTATAATTTAAACAAGTGCTTCCATACTTTGCTTTTGGAGGTAGGATGATGATCCATTACAATGAAATTAGGTATGTTATGCAAATTAAAAATATTTTCCATGAAGACTTGTGAAATGGTGGATGAATAGAACAAGCATTGTAAGGCCCAAAAGTGGGAATATTCTGAAAGTTGGTCCAAAACCACAATGATTATAATTGTATTTCCAACTTTAGGGAGCCCCATTATAAATTCCATGGAACATTCAATCGAGATGGTGGGAGGGGTTGAAAGAGGATGAAATTACCTAGGGGTCTTCATTGTTTCACCCTTTTTTCTTTGGCATGTGGCATATTCAATGATAAATGAATTTATCTCCCTCTTCATGGAATCCAAAAAGAAATAACACTTAACCCATTCATATGTTTTTTGAAATCCAGAGTGACCTCTGGTGGATGAGAGATGTAATTCTACAAACACCTGTGATGTTAAAGTAGAGTGTTGCACTAAAAAACACTCCTTTTAAACTTTAAGGTATCGTACTACCAAGTATAAACTATATCGTGGTTTGGGCCTCCTATAGTTACATTTATATGAGTTGAAAGACTTTGGCATTAGCTAGCCATTCCTAGAATATCTAAGAAATCTAATCTAGTACTAGTAAGTATAAAGAAAATAGGGACCCATCCTCTTCGTCTTTACACATCAAGGTGTTAACCAAAACATTCTCCTTGCCATTAGTGTATATGATATCATAATCATAACCTAACATATTATTGATCCACTTGTGATACTTAGGTGAAGACACACATTGCTCCAAAAAATGCTTCAAGCTCCTATTATCTTTCTTGATCTAAAAATTCCTCCTAATGAGGTAACAACACCATGTATCCACTGTGTGAAATATGGAAATTATTTATTTCTCATATGTAGTCTCGCATAAATTATTTTATAGAATTTTTTACTGGTGAATGCCAATGGGCACCCCTCAAGTGCAATAACACTACTCTAATACATGTTCTTGATGCATCACATTCCAGGATGAAATATTTGGTAAAGTGATCCATATTATTTTTGAAATGAAATGAAAGAATATATATTACAATGAAATACTCTTGAAAATTGCCAGAAACAAAGAAATACAACAATACTTGATTTCTATTAATGAAAGAATTGTAAAGAGACTATAAAAATGCATAGTGCAAGACTTGCTAGAATGGTGGCATCTTTATCTCTGGGAATATATGTGACGGCTACACTCATTCGTAAGAAGATGATTACAACGAGGCCCTAAAGGCCTTTTTGTGATAAACATGAATGCCAAAACCCTATACATCCAAAACAATAACCCTAGGAGACGAAACACCAAAAGTCATGTGGGGCCCATTTGGGTAAGTTAGTACAATAACTTCTCGGGGTCGTAACTTTTGCATACGATCTTCGTTTTCAGTGCGTTATATCTCGTTGAAAAGGTATTTTTGAGAAATAAACATTATGCCATCAAATTGTGACTTTGTCTATAGTTTGTCTGTGGCAATCCAAAAAACACTGTTTAGGGCCCCAACACGACCCTGGAAGTACAACAAGATGTGCTGACATGAAAACATACAAAACAAGATAGTTGGATTAGGTGGGAGGCCACCAGTATCCACTTGGAAGATGTGTATGGATTCAGACAGCCCCATAAGTGTAGAACCCACAATTACAAAGAAGTACAAAGAACGTGTTGCACTAAAAATTGAAAAGAGGAGCCAGTTGGAATAGGTGGGTGGCCACCAATATCCACCTATACAAATTCTCCCCCCTTAGGAAGCAATGGTCTCCATTGCATTGAGTTCTTAGGGAAGAGGGGAAATAATTTGTTGAATCCGACGCTTGGTGATTTGTGTTCCTTGTTGGAGAAGTTGTGCTTCTTGGCTTGCGGAAGACAGTCACAAACCTATTGCTGGAGGGGTTGAATCTATTCCACCAACCTGTTGTCTCTGGGTTGGATGGGGCATTGTGTAGGGACCATTGTAGGTGAATAAAAAATATATTCTGTCTCTTCGAAAATATGTTTTTTTTGGATAGAAGGTGTTGAGTTTGAATTGGTTGTGTTGGTCTTATGTGCATCCTTTGAACATACTATGAAGAGGATTAATTTGCAGTATGAGAGATTACCTTGTGATGTTGTTTTGGTGGAGCAGTATTTGAAACTACCTATGGTATGATATAGACATGACCTCCTAGATTAATAATGACACTACGAGGTCTAGACTCATAAACAACATGACGTTTCCACATATATGGTTGGCCCAAAACAACATCATAGACATCAAGAGGGGAAATATCACACACTACCTCATCCTCGAAGGGATGGATTCCATAGGACATGCAACACTGTTGGATGATGTGAAGATCTCGTCCTTGGTGAATCCATCCGATGTTGTATGGTTGTGGGTGTGGTGTTGTTGAAAACCCCAACTATTTGACGACCTTAGCTAAGATGAGGTTCTTCTTTCTATTGTTATAAACAATGAAATGTAACCGGGTCCCCTTCACCCACATCCATGAATGGAAGAGGTGCTCCCCCTCTTCAGGATCTACTAGTTCTTCTAGCTTAATTGTTGTRGTCGAGACAATAACAATGGGTTCTATGTTGATGATCTACCCGTTTTCAATATTTTCTGAATCAGATTCTGAATCAGGGTTTGGCTCCATGTCTTTGACCTCGACCACCAATGATTGAGCGACATTCATTGGTGTTGTGTCAGGGGATTTTGTGGAAGTCACACCACTTCCCAGTGTCATTCTTTGTCTTTACTTTACCATTTTTGTCATGTGTCTTGGAATGGTTGTCTAGAGGCTGTTGGTTAGGGCCATATTTACCGTGCTTTGGTTTTTTCATATTTGTAGACCCGAATTCCCATTTGTTCTGGTGCTTAAATTTCTGCTTGATTTTGACAGGATATCGATAGGAAGCTCCCAATGATGAGATGTTTAGGAAATACATTTCGGTTTGGATGTACCTATGCAGAGCCCTAAGGTATTTCAAAACCAGATGTCGCTTGGAGTCTTTGATACCCATATTGGTGTGCAAGGTATGGAAAGTATTTGTAAACTCCAACACTGTTTGGCTCTTCTATTTCCATAGTGTGGTCCATCTCATGTATTGGTCTTCATAGTTATCAACATGATAGTACTATTCTTTGAACACATCCACAAAAAATCCCAAGTGGGATCAACCCCATATATCCCATATTCCTCTCTGGAAATTTATCCCAGTAAGTTTCCCACCAATGTTTGACATGGGGGAGATCCTTGAGGAGTGTGAAGGTAATATTTTCCTTGTTGAATTTTTTTTGAACATAGAAATAATCTTCTAATAGATTTAACCATTTTTCTAGGGAATCTGCATCTATCTGACTTCAAATATGGGAATATAAAAATTAAATTGTACCTTGAAGGGAGAGGTTCCTCCAAAATGGCCACTTGATGAAGATGTGCCTGTTTCTATTGATAGACATTGAAGGATGTGTGCAAAATTTTCCATCATTTCATCTCTCTGTCACGTGAGAGATTGCTCAAGCAACATGTTAATAGAATATTTTGCTCTGCCATTTTTATTTTCTTCCATCATCGAGGGTTTCTTGGGCATGTGAGAGTGATTTTCCTCAAGAGAGACAAACTTGAGACCCAATTGGCTATACTTGGACCTCGTCAGGGACATGCACTGAAAAATGATCAAGAGAAGCCTACTCTGATACCACTGATCCAGATTATTTTTGGAACGAAATGAAAGAAGAGATATTACAATGAAATGCTCCTGAAAATTTCTAGAAATAGAGAAATACAACAATAATTGATTTCTATTAATGAAATAATTGTAAAGAGACTGTAAAAATACATAGTGCAAGACTCACTAGAATGGTGGCAGCTTTATCTCTGAGAAGAGATGTGACAGCTACACTCATTTGTAAGAAGATGATTACAATTAGGCTCTGAAGGCCTCTTTATGATGAACATGAATGCCAAAACCCTAGACATCCAAAAACCTAACCCTAGGAAACGAAACGCCAAAAGTAATGTGGGCCCCGTTTGGGTAAGTTAGTACATTAACTTCTCGGGGTCGTAAATTTTGCATACAATCTTCGTTTTAGGCATCTAATAGCCCGTTGGAAAGGTATTTTTGACAACTACACATTACATTGTCAAATTGTGACTCCTTCTACAGTTTAACTATGTCGATCTAAAACAACACTATTTAGGGCCCCAAAACGGCCCTGGAAGTACAACAAGATGTGTTGACATGAAAAAATACAAAATAAGCAAGTTGGATTAGGTGGGAGGCTACCAATATCCACATGGATGATGTGTAGGGATTCATAAAGTCCCGGAAGTGTAGAACTCACAATTACAAAGAAGTACAGAAGAACGTGTTGCACTAAAAATTGAAAATAAGAGCCATTTGGAACAAGTGGGTGGCCACCAATATCCACCTGGATCATAAATTTTGATGCCAAATAAGACTAGAGTAGTACACATAGATTCCTTTAAGCCTAAAAGGCCTACTCAACTGCATCATTATATGCAAAATCATTTTTTTTTAGAAAGGAAGTTAATGGGGAATAGATTCTACCATAGTTCAACACAAATACCATTGAGGTGAATAAAACCATGTAAGATTTTCAATGCATTTACATGTGATCATTATTTCATTGTTTCAATTTAATGGGGCCAACCCTCACCTTGTCTTGACAAACAATGTGACCCAAATAGTCTACTTAAAAAGTACCCAAAGAGCATTTGAAATATCTGATATACAAGTGGTTATCCTCGAGTAATTCTAATGCTTGATCCACATGTGCCACAGGAGCCTTCCATATTTTTTTGTAAATTTGAATATTGTTAAAGAAGACAAGGATACAGTTGCACCAAAAGAGCTAAGAAATATTGTTCACGATCTATTAAATTTTGTGGATATTCCACTATAATAGTTCATCATAACAAACCTTTCAAGTTTTCTGCAAAATATCTCTACTATCTAATGTTTATTTATCATTATAACTTAACATTACAAGCATAAATCTCAAATTACTAAAATAAACCGAGTATACAATAAAAGGAGATAAAATTATAAAAACCACATAATGAAAACAAGATATACCCTAAGAAACCCAATATGGGAAAACCTAGCTACAAGATGAGGAGTGTGCCTTGTTATTTTTTTCTCAAGTATGGAATGAAAATACAATGAAAGATGAATTCACTATGGAGTTTCCATAAATATTATGGCCTATATGGCTGCTACAAGGTATTCTACTTCACATTTTCATCCCACTTATTTTCTCTACTCAACTATGGAACAATAAATCAAATACAATAAGAATGGAACCTCTTCATTTCCTAATGGACCAATATTTATCATGCGTTAATATCCATTCGAGGTTAGGATTAGGGTTTTGCATGCATCAAATACCAATTAGAGTTCATTTTTTGGACCCCATAGAATATTTTTGAAAGTCCACAAGTGTGAATATTGGGTTGATGTGACATCCACTCAATACCATGGTGGCCAAAAGCATAGGTCAACTTGTGAGAGACATAACTTCTTCATAAAGGATTTCATTAATGTGATATTTTTCTTTTGGAAATCTCTCAACATTTATAAAAGTGTTAAAGGGTTGAAAATTTCATTTGCAAAATTCACTACAAAGTAAATACCAACAAGATAGGTTTTAGTTTCAAATAAAAAACATGAATATTGTAAAAAACAATTAAAATAAAATAGATGGCAATGTTTATAGTTATAAGCGATATTAAATTTGTAGTACACCATGATATTTAGTGCATTAATTTTTTTTCTATTGTGTTGATTACTATGAATATACATAAATAGGGTGCACCGGTACTTCTAAAATGTATTGAACTAGTTGAGGTGTGAAGTATTTAGTAAGAGCATAGTTACCTATGCGTTAATGTAAATTTGGTGCACTAAAGTTGTTGGTGTGTTTATGAAATTGTAGTGCACCAATAATAGTATGTTTATTTAAAATGAGCACACCTGTTAGCTTTACACATGTGTTTTATGCAAAAAAAAATTAAGTTCAATATTTAATGAATACAACAAATGGTATTTTAGTATACATTGCTTATTTTATATATATATATATATATATATATATATATATATATATATATATATATATATATATATATATATATATATATATGAGATTTGTATGTGAATCAAGGATAGCCACAACAACATGTTGATGGAACTAGATTTCCACTACTCAACAATAGGGATTAAATCCAAGAAAGAGGCCCAATTGAACTCTTCCTTGTTTGGTATGGAAAAATCCTCTAGATTAATGGATCAACAACCTTTCAATGATCTTTAATGCAAATTTGAATTTTATTTAATATTTTCTTTTTTAGTTTTTTATGTAAGTGAATAACCCGAAAAAAAATGAAACTACTATTTAGTGAAAGTGAAGTGGAAAACTACTTTAAGATTTAACTCTCATAATAGAAATGGAAAGGTAATTACACTCATCTAATTTCCAAGAAAAAATTCTATATGAAAAAATGTTTTAACAGTGACACTTTCCAAGAAAGAACAAATCTAACAAAACCAAAAATACATGATTTCAGTATACAAAAAATGGAAAGAGAACTAGATAATTCATTGATTCCTTAGAATTAATTCTATAGAAATCTTTGAAATTCCACAGTTTAACTTTCGAGAACAAAAATAAACAGAAAAGGAGAATTAAATCTACACATAAAACTACATTAAAGATTTGTTGAAGGAAATAACTTGCAATAACTTTAATATTGCATCAAGATAACTTGAGAAGATAGTAGAAATATCTTACTAGACATCTACATAAACAATCAGATAGAAGAATAGTCCACAATATTGAATTGCACAAATTATCTCCTTTAGAAAAATTGTTTGTTATCACCTAAAAGTCGCTCCTAGAGCTATACAGGTGATCACCAGAAAGGTCATTGATACAAAAAAACAAAGTGATAATTCATTGTGATCATAATACACCATCCTCAATAGAGCACCAAAACTATGAAAAGTGTATTTTTTATACATCTATGTGACACAACAGTGTGGATTGTTTGGGTGTGTGGAGAGAAAAASATGAGCAGATTGGGATTGGGAGAGAACATTTCGCGATAATACAAATTATTGAGTAGGAAGATCGACACAGATCGACACAGATCGATACAGTGGGTCTTCCCAGGCTGAATCGAAAGACTTGTTMTTGCCGGCGGCTACTTAGATTTATTCCCTTAAAAGCCTGAGCTCTGCTCATATGATATCAGATTCTAGGTTATCATCAAGGTGAAAGGATTCGAACCTTTTCTGTACTTAACAGACATCTATGTGACACAACAGTGTGGATTGTGTGCAATCTGCACAACCTGTGTGGTTGTTCCTTCAAAATATGTACATATCAACCCAAAGTGAAGTTTCATCCACATTTGAATCATTTAATGAAAAATATCACATCAAGGTTACTCATGAGATGAGGTACTGAGCATTCTTGAGCTCCATGAAAATTCAAATACGATACCTTAGTGGTTCCATGTTCTCTTAAGACATGGGGAACCGCGTCCAAGTGGACCATTTCATACTTGGAGATAGTTATTATGAATCTTGAAGAATTCATATATATAGAATCCATGGAAATGCATTTTGAATATAAAATTTCATGCAATATTATGTTGCTTGGATGATTCTTGAGAATCATATTTCTCAATTTATAATTTGATGCAATTATAACTCAAATATTATGCAATGATCTCTTCCCTTTGGATATCTCTTTCACACTTATTGGTTCAAAGAGAGAGAGAAAAGGACCCAAGGAACAACAAAGGACCCTCCCAAGGAGGAGATGACAAATCACCTACATCTTCCAATCCTCTATGGTGTAATTACATGGTCTTACCATTGGTATATATTCGCCTTTGTTTTCGTTGCTATTGTTATTCGCATTCCCATGATCTTTGTCTATTTCTTTCCTTTTGTTTATCTATTTTGAAATGGTGTTTTATATGTATGGACTAATTCTAACAACTTTTTTGTAGTGTAGCTTCATCCTAACCACTCAAATGGTTATCTTTTCTCAACTAGGTGACCCAAACAACCAAATGGATTGGTGAATCCTATTGGTTGATAGATACTCAACTTCACATTTGCCACTTCTACATATTCTTGGAGTCCCATCTTGTCATATCACCGTTGAATAATTTTTACCATGTTCATGACCCTTGCTTGTTTATAAATCACATGCAAGTCAAACTTTTGTCAAGGAAATTTGAATCCATCACATTCATGCATATTCCTACAAGTGAAAATTAATTTGTAGACAACATTGCAAATGAAATTTTAGAGTAGAATTTGTCACATTAATAAACTTTGTTTAACATGATTTATCTGTTTAACATATGTATGTTTTTTACCCATATAAAAATCATGTAATGTAAAGCAATAAAAGAACATAAAACACATCATCAAATACACTATCACATACACCATAAAGAAACACTAAAATCATTTGTGTGTTTGTGTGTGTCTACACACACACACACACACACACACACACACACACACACACACACACAAACACACAAGAAGTTTAAAAAATGGGGTATATCACTAAAATCAAGTTGATTGTCACTAAGGACATGGCAACGTATCATATCATATACTAAAAACTGGGGCATTTCCCATACCCATAATTAATATACAAAATGTGGGCCTCGCCCATATACACATTCATATATAAAAATGTAGACCATTCCCGTAACCAAACATACATACACCCCTAGCCCCTCCTACTACTCTGGATCCTCTAGTTGGAGGCCTCCTATGCTTGGTGGAAACAACACTTTCCATCACCACCCATATAACTAGTAGGTGCCACTTAGGAGCCAAGTCTATGCAAGCCTCCGAAATCTCCTCACCTATTCGTGTCTAGATAGCCTCTATCACCCAATATTACCTGATCAAAATATTGTTGATGGTCCACCAACTACATCTAGAGCCCCTCCTTCTTCTCTATCAACCCTACATTGAGATCCACTTATAACCTCTAATGGAAAAGTCCTACCTCCACATCATGATTCATAGCAGACCTGTCACCTCCCCACTCTCTCAGGATCTCCTCTTCTTGCCACTACCATCCCCTTTGCTGGTGTAGAGATGTCCCTCACAACAGGGGCCTCCCAGCCTCATGGTCCCACATATGCAGTCACAAAATAAATTACCCATTATTTGTAAGTTTTAAACCTATGAAGTAAAGTAATGCATACAAATTCTTAAGCAAAATAGAAAGTAATTAATGGTTCATACACATAGTACACATAGATTTATGCTAGAAACCCTTAACTGGGAGAAAATCATCCTTCCTTGTGTGTCGCACCTCTCAAATATTCATTGTGTTAATTTCACCATTTGTAATACAATATATATGCAAAATTTTAGGTATTCCATAGCTACCAAAACCCTAATCCCTTAATCCATGATTAATTTAGAAAACTTCTAAAAATAGAAAAAACATTAAAATATAAAAAACTACCTAAAAAGGGGGGAGGGACCATCCGATGCAATCGTCAAATATGAAACACCCCTCAAAACACATTAAATAATATAAAACCTACCCAACATTCTCCCACTTGTTGATTTGTTTTCATATAGGGGGTCACAAGATTACATAGTCAACAATCCAAGGCAACAATGCCCATTGTTTCTCTACACCAAGAAAAATTTTCAGTGCTCATAGAATTGTCAATGAATATGAAACAATATTCAAAGTGTCAACCTTCTCCTGCAACACCTTCTTGTATTCAACCATGTCTCTGACAAAGTGATACTGAACATCTATATGCTTTGTCTTTGAATGATAATTTGGGTTCTTTTCCAAGAAGATTTCACTTTGACTCTTGCAATCTAACCTTAATGCTTGTTGTACCAACCCAATACCTAAACATAATATATGTAACCATATTGCTTCCTTGCGTGCATGAGTGGATTCCATGTATTCATCTTCTGTATTTGAGAGTGCCACTAGAACCTGTCTTTTTCTCATCTAATTGATTCTCCTCCAAATAGGTTAAACACATACCCACTTGTAGATCTTCTGCGATCCAGATATCCAACCTAGTTTGCATCAACAAACCCATGTATGTCCAACACTCTGTCCAATCTTGGTCTTCCTTGGTAGCACAATCCATGGCTAGAAGTGCCACACAAATGTTTGAAAACCCTATTTACTATTGTCCAATGCTCCTTCCCTGGTTTTGACATATTCCTTCTCACGTGCTTGCTCAAAACTCTCATTGCATGTGCAATGCACACTCTAGTACATACCATTGCATACACCAAACTTCCAACCACACTACCATATGGAACATGGCACATGTACTCTTCCTCTTCTTGTGTCTTGGGACACTGATCTACATATAACTTTACACCTATAGGAATATGAACCCTTACTAGTTTACTTTCCTTCATATTAAACCTATGTAATATCATCTCAATATATTTTCTGTGATTCAACTAGAGTATCTTGCTTGCCCGATCTCTTTTAATCTCCATTCCCATAATGAAGTTAGCAGCACCGAGATCCTTCATGTCAAATTTGGAGGATAGCTGTGATTTCACCTCCTTGATAACATCCATGTTATTTCCTACCAACAACATGTCATCGACATACAACACTACATAAATAAAGTGATTACCAACCTGCTTGGAATATACATAGTGATCAACCCTTCTTCTCACAAATTCTAGTCCAAGGATGTATGTGTCAAAATTTTGGTACCAAATACTAGGTGATTGTTTCAAACCATATAGTGACTTCTTTAGCTTACATCCTAGCTCTTTCTTTCCCTTCACTATAAATCCTTTTGGTTTCTTCATGTAGATTTCTTCTTCTAGATCCCCATGTAGGAATGTTGTCTTCACATCCATCTATTCTAATCCAAAATAAAAAGAAACAACAACAGATAAAATAAATATAATAGAAGTTAACTTGGAAACATGAGAAAAAAATTCACCAAAGTCGATTCCCTCTACTTGGGAATAACCTTTTTCTACTAACTGAGATTTGTATTTCTCCACTTTGCCTTTTGCATTCAAATTCTTCTTAAACACCCATTTGCTGCCAATGGTCTTTCTTCCAGTTGGAAAATCAACTAGATCCCACGCCTCATTCTTATCCAAGGCATCCATCTCTTCAACCATGGCCTTCTTCCATAGTTTACTATCCCATGAGTTCACTTCTTTCTACCAGTGATGGGATCAACATCAATAATAGATAAATAAAACTTAGCACGGAAATCAGGTGGACTATACCTTTTTGGTTTCTTTCTTTCCCTCATTGATCTCCTCAATACTTGAGTATGACGTTCTTCTTATTTTGATTCGTCTTCTTTTTTTTATTCATATTTTTCATCATCCAACTCAAACTCTATTTTCTCAGGTTCTTCTTACCTTGGTAGGAATTCTTGTTTGGGAACATCTTTAACCTCTCTAAAAACAACATCCTTACTGTAAACAAACTTCTTAGTTTCTAGGTTCCAAAGATTATAACCTTTCATACCATCTTTATAACCAATAAAGATACACTTTTCATCTTTTTTATCCAACTTACTCCTATTTTTCTTTGTAACATGTACATAAGCATCACAACCAAACACTTTGAGATGTTCAAGAGAGGGTTTCTTACCAGTCCATACTTCATGTGGATTTTTTTCCACCAACATTGATGAGGGTGATCTATTTACCAGGTAACATGTAGTACCCACTGCCTCTGCCCAAAATTCCTATCCTAACCTGAAACCACTGAGCATGCTCCTTGCTTTTTCCATCAACATATTGTTCATGCTTTCTGCAACCCCATTATGTTGAGGTGTGTATGGAGTAGTATTCTACCTTGCTATACTCCACTTCTTACATAACTCTTCAAATTCATTTTCATAAAATTCTCCACCATTATCTATCATCAACACCTTTATTTTCTTCTCTCTCTGATTTTCTACTAGAGCCTTAAAATATTTAAATTTATCAAATACCTTAGATTTATTCCTAAGAAAATAAATCCATGTGTTACTTGAGAAATCGTCTATAAATGAAACATAGTATACATATTTACCTAGTGATGGAACAATCACAGGTCCAAACACATCACTGCATATCAAATCTAAGATCCACTTTTCTCTTGTAGCACCAAATGGGAATCTTACTCGATTATGTTTACCATATATAGAGTGTTCATAGAAATAAAAATATAGAGTGCAATTAGACATACCTTCAACCATGCTTTTACCGTGTAGTGTTCGAAGGACCTTTTCTCCAATATGTCCCAGTATTCGATGTCATAGCATGGTATTATTTCCAGAGACAATTTGGATCTTGTATTTTTTATTTCTGTACTTAGGGACAACATAACTATTACACCCACCAATATAAGTTCTTCCCAAAAACTTGTACAAAGTTCCACATTAAACTCCCCTCATCAACACCATTGTTCATCTAACCATCTTTCAAGTGCCCTTTCCCAATAAAGTATCCACACCTACATCATCCAACTTAATTATAGATATTAGGCTCCTTTCTAGATCCATAATGTGAAAAAATCCAAGGAGAGTTATAATTCTTCCATATTTCAACAACAACTTAACCCTCCCACGTCCGATGATTTTGGATGTCGAGTCATATCCTAGGAAGACATCACCACCATCATACTTTTCATATTCACTAAACCACTCCCTGTGAGGAGTCATATGAAATGATGCACCTGATTTGATCAACCATACATCATGATCTGCATGTGTACTTGAGATTCCAAGTAAGCATCACCTCACTCTTTTGTGGAGGTTTTTTTCTTTGTGGAAGAGGCATCATCAGATCCCTTTTCTTTATCAACTTTCTTAGACCTGAAATATTTCTTATAATGCCCAACTTTACCACATTTCCAACATTTCATCAAATATTTTCATGAGGATTTAGATCTACCTTTAGATTTAGATCTCCCTCCCCCTCCCCCTGAGGACTTATTTGTATCCTATCTTGAGGATGATGTATTACAAATAAAGCATCTATGCTATGACTATCCATGATTTTCTACGTCATCTCTTCCAACAACAGGGATGAAACTACATCCTCATACTTCGATGCAGATTGTGTGGTACTACCAATTGCTACAACTAGATTATCCTAAGAGTCTGGTAAAGAACATAAAAAAGTAATACACTTATATTATTATGCAAGTGTAATATTAAGAAATCCAAGTTGACTTACCAGAGTATTGAAGGCCTTCAGATGCTCTATCACATAATCTTTATCTTATATCCTAAGATGATATAGATTCTTTTGAAGAAACAACTTGTTTACTAGGGACTTTGTTTGATACAAATTTCCCAAATTTTCCCCTAGTTCCTTGGTTGTAGATTTTGCCGACACATTCAATAACACCAAATTATCCAGGCGGAGTCCAATTGTATTCCTTTCTCTTATATCCAACTTCTCCCAATGTTCTTTCATCATACCAGTAGATTGAGTACTAGTAGTTTGGGTACCAATAGTTTGTGTACTAGTAGTTTGTGAACCGATAGGTTGTGTACCAGTAGGTTGTGTACTAGGATCCACATCGATCCATTGTTCTTTGTCTACAAGAAGGTCCTCCATATTGAGATTCCATAGATCAAATTTTTTACCATTAAACTTCTCAATCTCGATTCTAGAACTGCTTTCCATTATCTTTCAATGCACAAATCACCACTGCAAAGCTCTCACTGAACCCAATTTTATCATAGACCCAAGATAGACTTGATGTTTCAATACTGAGCCAAAACCTTAGCAATAAAGGTGTCCCCCTAAATCCAAAAATGTCCTCTGATACCACAAGTGATTTTTAAACATGTGAAGTAAAGCGATGCATACAAATTCTTAAGCAAAACAAAAAGTAATCAATGGTTCATACACATAGTACACAAATATTTACACTAGAAACCCTTAACTGGGATAAAACCATCCTTCCTTGGTGTTGCACCTCTCAAATATTCATTGTATTGATTTAACCATTCTCAATACAATATATACGCAATATTTTAGGTATTCTTCAACTACCAAAACCCTAATCCCTTAATTCAGGATTAATTTAGAAAAACGCTAAAAATAGAAAAAATGCTAAAATAGAAAAAAACTGCCTAAAAAGGGGGGAGATATCGTCAGACACAGTCATAAAATATAATTCACCCCCCCACACACATCAAAATAATATAACACCTACCCAATATTATTAACTCCTCAAATAATAAAAACCATGATCTAAAATAATCAAATAAAAAACACAGTCCAAAACCAAATAATTACTCACCTTGTCGATCCAATACATCACCTGGGGGTAGTACCATGTCCAAATCATGTCAATAATCCATATTGATGTATGGATTCTCCAATATAATATGGGGGATCTTCCCCCACCCGTGTCGATACTAGGGAGTGAAATAACTTCCTATTGTTGTATGGATTTTGTACCCTGCAGGAGTTGATCTCCCTTAGGTTCTACTAGCGCCTAAGACAAGAATAGAGAAATAAAATAAGGATGTTCCTAGATCTAATTCATACATGAAAACAAACAAATAATATGAAAAGCTCCCAAATATCAAAGCAATCATGCATGGATTGACTCCAGATCTAACAATATATCATAACACATAATTATACTAATTCTCTACCAATGAATACATAAGATTATATGAACAATTAGATAGAAGGAAACATCCAGTATGTATTCTATTAATTAAAGGAGCAATATTAAAACTTACATATGTAGATTGAAGAGATGGCATCCTTCCAAGCTCCTTTCCCAAGTCTTGCAACCAAATCACCAGAGTAACTTTTCTAGCTCTTTCCTCCTTCCTTCCCATGGGAAATGGATTGGTTCTTATAGGGATTCAGGGATAAGTCCATACAATTATTAGGATAATATTATTGAGCTTATAATGGAACAATTATCGAGAGTAAACCTCGAGAAATCAGTAAGAAGTCTCATGCATCGAAACCAAATCCAAAAATAGTATCTTCTAGACTTGGTCTCTCACTAGAGCCATAGACAAAGTGATCGGTTTCTCCTTGGCAGGCCAAAAGGAGCAACCATCCCTTTTGGTCACCCCCTCAATGAATAAAAAATGTGACCGAGTTGGAATTTGGTTGGAAACTCGGGGAATAAGTAGTATAATTAAAGGGTTAAAATGAGGGGTTTCTAAGGGATAATGACCTAGTGATTAGGTGATCTTTAGGTGATAATGACCTAATTATTAGGTGGAAAATAACTCAATAAAAAATGCCCCCTAAAGTGTGAGGTCATAAGAGGTGTTTGATGGCTAAAACACTTTATAAATCAATTCACAGAGCCTTGGGAAAAGAATATTGGAGAAGAGCATCATGAGTCCTGTAGAAAACGATCCCCAAGGTGGGCATACCCATGCTCGGTAAGAAAGACAAGAGCATAGTTGCCATAAATACACTACATATCCATGCATAACACAAGTGATGGGATGATGGCTACAATAGAATACACCATGGATCCATGCAGAACCAATAATGACTCATCATGGATACGAAAGTATACACCGTGGATCCATGCAAGAAACAAGTGAAATCATAGCCACGACCAAGTACAAATGTGGATCTATGTCACATCATACAAATCAATGAGATGACTCAATAACCGATCAATCTGTGAAGTGCTCATGACTATTCTCCATCGCATCTTGGGAAATAATATCATCTAACATAAGTGTGATGTTTCCCAGGGTCTGTGTCCTACATCTGGATGGTATGAATCTACAAAATGTGAATAAATGAGATGAAGTTGAGCATGGTAGAAACCATCTAATTATTGATCATTAATGTATAACATTAACATACATGATGAAATCCACCGATGATGATGGTGGAACCCAAGATACTTAGTACAATCTACAAAGTGTGAATACATGAGTTGACACCGAACACTTGTAGATTCATTTGATAGGAGCCAATAATGTAAATCCACTATTGAAATGCTAGGAGACTTGCCACTAATGTTTGCAAGTCCCAGGGTGTTTATGGGTTTCTATATTTAAATCCTAGATAATGAGTTGTAGTTGACAGGGTGAAATCCATCAAAGGAGGGACTTGATTTATCCCCCATAAATCGACATGAAACATGTAAGTATATATGGTGTGAAGATAATAATAATGGAGCACAACTGACATGGGCATGGTTGGGATAAATAGAAGGAAAGGAACTGCAGGTGGCTGATGCATGTAAACTTCCCTTGAAAAAGTATGCATGACATAAATTTACTTGACATCATTAACTCAAATGAATACCATAATGTTGGTGATGGACCTATGAGTGGAATGTGACACAATGATGGAAATGGTGGTCAACGCGAGAGAATGGATGACCCCACTATTGTATGTGATGATAGAATAGGTGCCTTGTTCAAGGGAGATTCAAAGTAGTAATAGTTTCCAGATAATGAAGATAACAAGACGGAAAAACCCTCTAAAAAATCCCCACCATGGGTGGAGATTACCTCTTTCTAGTTTTATGAGCTTGAGGAGGATAACAGATGCTCGATATAGCTCATCTTACGATGAGTCCCTCATCATATATTTAGCGAACCTGAAGAAGGAATGGTTTGGTCCCAGATGGGTCCTTCAATGTTTGGTTTTACGAGTCCAAAGAAGGTAAAATCAATGGTCTTTTCATGTTTAGAGAGTCTGAAAAGGTTGTAAAGAAGACTCCGTAATGAACTTTTTCATAAAGTTAGTCTCCAAATCTCGAAAATGTATAAAATGATACCCACGAGAAATATTCTAATCATGCTTGACTAGAGTATTCATTTTTCGTAATTAGTCTAATGAGGCCAAAAAAGGGGTAAACTATCACTCAAAAGACACCCTTTCTAACCTTCTAATGAGTGTGAAAGGAAACAATCTCACTCGACAATCTTTTCATATTTAGAGAGTTTGAATAGAGCTTAAAGGAGACTCCAAAGAGTTCCTTTTTCGTATAGCTTTTATGAGTTTGAAAAAGAGATAAAATTATACTCGATAACCTATTCTCATGTATTTGTGAGCATGAGAAAGAACAAAGAATATGCTTGGTAACCTATTCTCATTTATTTACGAGCACAAGAAAGAACAAAGACTAAGCTCGATAACATATTATCATGTATTTACAAGCACGAGAAATGTAATACCCTTGTTTCCCCCAATTTGTAAATATAACTATAACTAGCCAAGAGGCTACGAAAGACTAGATATGTGTGAATGTTTGATTTGATGAACCTTTATATAAAAGGTCAATGTATGTATTTTATGTTATTAATAGAAAATGGATAAGTGTTGCATAACTGCTGAAAAGGGGGGTTTTTCCAAGATAGACCATGGATGCTATGAGAGATATGTTGAGGGGAACTAGATATGGTTGAGATGACCCCCACCAAACCTATACCTTGCTGAATTTAATGATTCAGAACAGTCCTCTGACATAGACATGAATTACCAGTCAAAGTGGTAGCTAGAGGAGTCCTCCTCAAGAGTTAATGAGGAGATGGGGAAGAGTACCCATCTGAAAGACTTCCAGAATTGACCATGAGTTGGAGATTTATACCCACACAACCTTGCTAAGGAAGGAAAGAAAGAGGTAATTCATGGGCATAGGCAATGGGAGAAATCATAACTATGAAGAGAGAAGAGTTGAAAGAGAAATCTCGAGAAGAGAAAAGAGCATTTTGCAGCTCTTTGGTTCCAGGGAGAACTAGGAAAAAATATTGTTCTTGGCATAAGAATTTTTTGGCAAGGTTTTCAGTACAAGTTGATAAATGAGCATGACAGGTGACTATGGAAGTACTCGAGTAGACCTCCTTTCTTGGTATAGATAAAAAACACTACCAGGATTTCATGGGAGGAGGAGAGTAACCTTCGTCCCTAACTGTTGGTGATTAAGAAGAAAGAGTCTCTCTTAGAGCATCATGGTCTAGCTTGGGGCCGGCTAGCTGTAAATCCATCAGGAGTGTTTGTGCCTACAGTTGGGTGGAAACAAGCACCCCTTTCGGTTGTCACTTCACAAACTTTGGTTTTCTGATAAGTATAGTCATACTCTGTGTAATTAAATAGAAATGGTGATTGAGCATATTTATATGTATATGACTGATTTCTTTGTTGAATGGTTAAGTTAGAAATATGAATTATCTCTCTGTGAACTTGTGCTTTTAAATGGGTGTATTCTTGAATTAGTTGAGTAGTTAAAGAGTTGTAATATGTAAGCCTGCAATAGTGTCAGGGAAAGGTTTATTGGAACATTTAAATCTTGTCGGTCTCTAAAACCTACCCACGCGGGAATTCCAAGTTCAAACCTTTTGGAAGGAGGACGCCTCCTTCAGTTCTTTCACCCACATGACCGAGGGCTCATTCCCATATCATTAACCCATTTACGGCTAAATGAATTGGTGCGTAGCCCAAAGAGTTTTCAAAGGACCCATGTGACCAAGGTCTGAGAACCCTGTGTTAGGCCCGAAAGAATTTAAGCCTCCTGGATTCAGAACTCTGGAGTTCTTTGACCCTACCGTTTATAAATCGGTCGAAGGAAACTGATAGTTACGATTACCCACCAGGTTAACTGACACATGGCAGTTTCCTTATCTAGAATAGTTATACTTTCCCACCATTAAAACTTGATCCACTCAGTTATCGTGAAATAACATGAACCACTAATCTGAGATTGTTCGTGATCTCCCTTGGCCATTGGATGCATGTGGAGGAAACTTCGACAAAGTCCCACTCTATGAGAACGAGGATGATATATATTTAAATTCCCTGAATGTCGAAGTAATGAAGTAATGAGAGCCGTGGATCTGGAAATCACTCTCATCCATTAGATCGAAACTAGTAAAGAGGTAGTGCTAATTACTTCGGGGAAGTCTCACTTCGAGAGAATAGAGGTTGTATAACGCCAAAACTCCCAAATTCTAGAGTCATGAAGTTAATTTGGGACATTGAGAGTAGAGGGACACGTGTCCATAGATCGACGTTTATCTAGAAGTCTAGTGTTCTGGCGGTATCGAAGTGAAATCACAAGAGCGTGCAAGTTTCAAGAAGCTTCGAAGGTCAGAGCAAATCCTGGTCATTGGCATCAGGTGCATGTGGCGACGAATCGAGTGTGGTTCGGAGTTCAACACTCCGAGAGATCTGAGGATTATTTCACTTTGGGTCGAGAGCTCCCAAAGGCCGTAGTATATTTTTACCACCCATTGTAGAGTGCACATGGACCATTTATCAAATTCCTCTGCGTTTTCGGAGTTCATAACTCCAGAAGGAAGTGTGGTTCAAGGAAAGGAAATATTTGAATGCTGAAGTGACGAAGTGATGTGAACTGTCGATTTGAGAATGTTTTAGGATCCCTCTCAACCATCTGATAAACCAAGAGGAAGGAATCATGTACAACACTTCAGTGAAGTCCTAATCCGAGAGGAAAGGAGTGTGGAGTGGGTAGAACCCCCCAAACACCAAAGATCCAAAGTGAAAAGGGCCGAAGGCTGGAGCTACGTGGAAAATTTTTGGAAGTATGGGAATTTGGGACTCCAGAGGACATGCACACATAAGAGAAAAGGGATGTTCAGAGCCGAAGCATTGAATGCTGAACTCCCCTGCAACTTATGTGTCAAATGAAGATCAAATCCCATTGTTGGATTGGACAGTGGAAAGACTTCTACCATGGATATAGGAGCTTGAGGATGGTACAAATGAGATCGATCCACATGGCCCTCAAACAATAAACTCCCAAAGAACTTCAGGAAGCCATAACTTGCAACCTAGAGCTCATATTTGAGCCTGGTAGAAGTCGTTAGAATGCTATGGGGGAGTAGAAGACGATGGAGACCTCAAACAGAGGATTAAAAATGTTTAAGGAAAGAGAAATTTTGATGCCCCACTCCTTAAAAAGTCCTTTAATGGGTTGGGTGTGTTACAAAGTGATATAAGAGCATGGCAAAAACACTTTTTCTACTTGGGCTCATGCACGAGTCACATAAAAATATTATTAGAGAACTTTAAGGGGTAACACCCTACCTGTTATCACTAAAATTTCGTTTGCAAATGGTTACAAGAATCCAACATCGTCAAACAGTTATGAGGTCACCCATGGACTAAAATTACCACAAAATCATTTCCAAAAGGTCCAAAACTATACAACCAATGATAAAATTAAGGTGTGTTATGACTACACAGGGCGCACACACACATGCACAATCCAGAAATGCAGGAAACGCGCACATGTGCATGATGCGCGACTATGGTCACTAAAATCCATGCACATATAAGAATGACACATTTATGAGATTGGTCGGCCTCCCACCCACTTTTGGTTCAGCTTCCAAGTTGATTTGACACCCAAATATCAGTTGAATCTGACTGGGTGGCTGGTCAAAGACCTAAAAATGCCCTAAATAGCCTCTTTTCACAATACAAGATGGTTGCACAATACCTCAAAGAGGTGCTATAAAACAAGGCCATGGGTGCACTTCATTTTCAAGGAATTCATTAGCAAAGTTATGCTATTGCTATTCTCTTGAGGAATCCTCTATTCTCATCAAGAGTATACTAGCACCATTACATTGGGCAATCCATCTCACCCCTTGAGTGGATTAGCTTGGGATTCTTTCACCATTTCGTTCAAATTTGTAAGAAGAGCTTAGTTGTGGGGGTCCAAGAGCCCTCCCTTGGAGGAAGAAGGGACCCATAGTCCTCTTTCTTCTTGGTGTTTTCTTTCACTAATATAATCCTTTCCATTGGTGACATGAGTCTTATTGGTTTTTTGTTCTTATGTCCTTATGCTCAAATAGTTTAGTTGTTCTTTTATTTCTTAGTTGTTCTTTTATGTTTCTTTCTCTAACCCTTTTCCTTTATAGTTGTCTTTCTTAGCTAACCCAACTAAGCTTGTAAGCACCTTTGTTTTKCTCATTTAGGTGGCAAAAGARGCGCAACAGATTGACGACTCCACTAGGGAAAGGTATCAATTTCCTACCCCATTTGGGGTTTTCTAGMTCTTCCTTTGGTTTATTTAACTTGCAGGTACCTTAACCGGCCCAAGCTGACCTGCAAAACATCTAATTCAAAGTTGAATTGAGAGAATTCCATCTGGAATTTTCTTCACGGTCGTGTGTCAGTTGTGCGTGGGTTTATTGGCCCACAGTCGCACATCATGAGCACGTGCGCCAAAATCATAGTGTTTTTCTGCGCACCTGTGCCCAAAGGCCTGTTTCGGTCTACACATAGGCGCTTAGTGCACCTCTGTCTACTCTGAGACCCGCGCACCTGTGCAGAAAAATACACATTGTAAGGTTTTTTGTGATTTGTGGAAGGACCCTAGCCTTCTTAAAAGTTATTTCATGCATATTGTAATCTACACCACACTTAGTTCCCTCTTCATATAAAGGGATTAGTCAAAACACATAGGCACTTAGGGGGTTTAAAATAATTATTTCCTATTTTGCTTTCATTTTTCCACATGGATGGCTTGCTTTGACTAAAAGTATAAGTTGGAATCATTTGTAAACACATCAAACTTGCATTGGGACCAGAAGTTGGATAACAATCGCTTAGTATGCTCTTCTCTCGTGCTTCCAAGCAACCTTGAGAATCAGAAAAAGGTTGTAGGACAATTTCATATTCCTTAAAAAGACTAAAACCTTTAGGAGAGGACAAAAACCCCCCTCGGAACTCCTCTTAGTTTAATTTTCAAACACATCTTAAGATTGTAACAGGCCCATACATGCCCACATGCTACAAAGATAGGATAGTGTTGAAATTTACTTTCTTAGATTAAATTACTAGGGAAGTTTAAAGGTTTTTGTAACAGGCCCATACATGCCCACATGATCACAATCTAGGATAGTTTCAAATCTTTTCTTAGATTAAATCACAATAGGGAGTTAAAGGAATAGTAAAGGACCCACATGTCCACATGCTAGTTTCCTAGGGACTTATGAATTACACAAGGTTGTACCAAAGGCATTTAGTTAATTAGGTAATCAACACTTGTAAGGACCAAGCTAAGTCCACGTGTAGCAAGGTGACACCTAATTCATTAAAACATTGGCACACTTTCACTCATTCACACAAAAAAGTCACTTATCACTCACATAGTTTTCCTCTCGAAACGTGGAGGTCAAAGTAAGTTTCCTCCAAAAGAGATTCCAAAACACCCCACCCTTTTCTTAACGAAACTATCCACTCCCATTTGATTTCAACGAGGTTGGTTCAGACCCCCAATCTCTCAAACAACCACATCTAAATTTTTTCTAAAAACTCACTAAGTTTTCCTCCACAGGAGGTGCCAAAAGAAATTTTTTAGTCTAGGTAGGATTTCGGGGATAGGCATCCAAATAACTTCCCGTTATCTGGTTCTCACATTGTCAAAACAATAGAAGTTGTAAAATAGGGAACTGAAAATCCTCCAAGTCAAGTGTTCCTAACACCATAAGGCAGGGAGATACCCATGAAGGGTTGAAGGCCGAGGTCCGGTTGTTCTGTGCGTCCCCCCTTGAGGTACCCACCTCTTGGATGGGATCCAGCCTGTGACCCATTTCTTAGGCCGAAAATCTAAATGTTGCACTTTGACCGAGGTACCTAGTGACCAAATTTTAGGACATCTACCCAGGTGGAAATTGTGGGATGCAATTGCACCTTGATCGGATTTTGTGTGGCTATTGGGAAATATCGCCAGCTCTTTCAGGATATGCCCCCTTTACCCCTCATTATAACTGATTATTTTATCCTTCGCTAGTTTCTCTTCCGGTGACTTCAGACCCCACTGTTGAGTACTATTGGAAGGTCCATTGCTATTTGAGAGGAAGGACGTTACGTATTTTAGGACACGAGCATTTGTTTTCTTTGATTCCCCACAAGGAAAAAACCCACTTATTAACATATATGCTTCTTTTTCAAAATACTTTATGTATGATGCACTTCTGATTACATTTTGATTTGGATATATATTGTGTCAAGTTGAAAGATTACAACAAAGGCTCTTGTTTATTTATTTTCTCTCACCACCATTCACACACATTCACTCAGCTATTCGGACATCATAGGGGACCCACAGAATCCTCGTCATTCAAGATGCTTGCTAAACCTTTCTCCTATATTAGGAGGAGTTCCTAGTCTTTCCAACTCATCAGCACCACCTTCTCACACTCCAGTGAGTGCCACTATTTTAGGATCAACTTTTCTTGGTTCCACCTTACTTAGGTCCAATTCCCAAGTTCCATCGTCCACTCGCTCTCCTTTACACGTAAGTCGGGGGGAAACTTCCTCTCAAGGGAGAAGTACCAACCCACCTAGCCCCCCTCAAGGATCAGGTCCACAAAACACTCACACCATGGCTAGAACTAATCCTCCACCAACACTCTTGATGCCATATTTGGCCTCTCTTAACATACCATATCTAAGAAAACTCACAAATGATTCTATATTGCATGACCCCACATGGCCTGCAATGCCCACCAAACTACCTTTAGACATCCCCAAGTTTGAAGGAAAGGCAGAGGATGACCCTACCAATCATGTCATGAATTTTCATCTATGGTGGTTTTCCAACAAAATTATGGATGATTCCATCATACTACGATTATTTAAACGCACACTCACTGGCCCATCAGCCAAATGGTATGCAGACAAAAAATCAGGGTCCCATGTGACTTTCGAGTCCTTGGCCAAAGCATTTTTGACCTTCTTCCAATTACCAATCCGCCATGACAATGGTCTTGAACTACTCTCTAATTTTAAACAAACCTCAGCCACACATATTGATGATCACATTCACAATTGGCATAGATGACGTAGTTTGTGCAAAGCCAAAACCACCAAACAACAATGTCTTGAATGGTTTCTCAAATCACTTGTCTCTCTCCTCGGTAAAGATGTAGCTTCCACCTTCCCTCAATCAAAAGAAGAATCTATCAGTAAGGATCAACAATACGACCTCATCTATTGACAGTCAGGGTACTTGTACACAGTACTTCCTGATCTCCCAAAACCCCTTCCATTCGGCCAAGACAAACCCAGGATGTCTCACTTAGCAGACGGATTGATTGGTAATACCACGCACCATAGTCCACAACCCCAACAACCACCGATGTATGGCACACCTCAATATCTGCCGGCATATGGGGGAACCTTGTATTACCCTCCCCCCCTTATCAACAACCATACCCTGTTCCTCTTCCTCCACCCATCAGTGGGCCACCGCTGGAACCTACAATACACCCACCACTCCCAACAAGTTCTGGTACTCCCTCTACCTCAACTTATACTTTATACTAGTGAAAGTGCCACACCTTCCTATGTACCTTACAGATCATTACCCCCATAGAATCTGTACTTTCCATTCCCTAGTCCTCCACAACCCATGGCTCCTCCACACCCTCACGCTGGGGTGAATTTTGTTCAACCCTCTCCCCTTCAACAATATCAAAATTTTGAACAATTGAATACAGCAAATCCAACCCATCAGTCGAATAATTCCAAAAAGAAAGAAAAAAATAGGAACAATAAAAACCCAGGTCAAGGAAGGAATCACCCCCAATAGAACCAATATAATGGAAGCAGCCAAAATCAAGGGAATTAGAACCTTCAGGGGGGCAATAACAACAAGCGTCAAGGGAGAAATAAAAATACTATTAGAACCACCTTCCCTTGTGCCCTTTTTGGTGAGTTCGATCATTATACTCATCATTGCCCCCAAATTGTTGATTTTAAATGACTGAAGGACTCAGGCAGTCTACCACATCCTCCAACACCGCCTGCCCCTTAGCAGGCCCTACAACAATACGTGCAAAACCCCCCCCCAATTTGTGCTGCAAAACCCCATTCCACACCAAGGTGTGATGAACACCCAACAAGAGATGCAACCTACCCCACCACAGTTGGGACAATATCTCAATCCAAACAATCTCGCAGATCCTACTATCCTTCTCACCAGTGAGGAATAAATCCTTCTACAAACACGTAGTCATCAATACCATGCACCCGCTGAGTCTCCTCCCATTCCCCCATAAACAATCCCAACACCCACAGAATGCTCGTTGGTGATTCCTCTCCCTAATGCAGAACCACCTCTTCGTATCCATTGCATCCCATTATGTAGGAATGTCCACAACCCACAGGCTAGGGAAGCTCATAATTACAGTTTGGTTGATGACTTAGCACAATCCCCGGCTGCCATGTCAATCTTAGAAGTCCTTCAAACTTGTCCCACTCAGCGGAAATCATTAATTTCTGCCTTGGGGGTATTCAACCCTGTGGATACTCATCTCATCACATTTGATCTCGATAGCGAAGAACCTCACCTCCCCACTCTAATTGCTTTTCAAATCCCAGTGAAAATTTGGAACATTACAATTCACTGGTGCATCATCGATGAAGGAGCATCCACATGTATCATGTCTAAGTCTGTATGGTAGAGACTTGGTTCCCCCTAACTCATCCCATCTTCCATTACCTTAATATCTTATGATGGACAACCATCGTCTCATGAAGGGCTCTTCCAAAATGTCCTTGTAGAACTCGGGGGCAAGACTATTCTCATCTACATTGAAGTTATCTACGCCCCACTCGATTACAATATCTTGTTCAGTCGTAACTACATGTACACTATGAAGGTAGTTGCCTCTTCCATCTTTTGAACCATGATGTTCCCCCACAATGGGAATATCATCACAATTGACCAAGTTTCGCATTACGAGCCTGACCCTTCTTCCAACATCAATAACATTCTCCCCCTCATCCATACTCATCCTAAAACTTACCCACTCATTTAAATGGGTCTCACGATTTTCAAAGACCCATCATTGTTAGGAACTTACCACGGTGCACCACCGCTCCTTCATCCTTCCAATCAAGTATGTGTTGTATCATCCAACGGAACTGACATAGAGGATAACCTTCCTCCTAGGGAGGCTTCTATCATATCTGACGTCCCACTAGTCACAGAGCTCCCCCCTCATGAGCCTCCTGTGAACTCATCAACTCCACCAGTTCACGATTTCACCTCTCCCCAAGGCCATATCCCAGTTTGGGAGATAGTTCCCCAAGACATTACTCAAGTCCCCTTCTTCTACCCTCCACTAGGAATACAATTTTTCCAAGTAGCCGCAACGCTTACTCTCCCTAATATGGTGTTGGAAATCCCAGTTTGGTATTTACATCCACCAGATATGGTTCCTCAACCATCCCTTCCCCCCCAAACAGAAGGAATCCCAATGCATATTCCCATACTCACTCCCATTATACCCCATACACCCCCACTCACTAACCTCCCTGCCACAGCTAGGGGCAGGTGAAAGAATAAGGCGCCCACAACTCCACTTCCCCTGTGCGTCCAACCTCCTTGCGTGCTATGTGAGAAAGATGGAAACCCAACCAATAAATGCCCATCTTTACCTGAGTTACGTAACCTAATTCAACCCATTCAAACACCATCACCCCTCGCCACTGTAATAAGTACTGCTGCTATCTCCCCGAACTCAAGTAGCAAAGGAATGCAAACCAGGTTCACTCATGCCATATGTTTAGAATATGGCCATTATACACACCATTGCCCAATGCTAGCTCAGTTCCAACAGACATTAGTCATAGTACGCCAAACCTTCAAGTAGGAACATCGTCCAGCTACATCATCCCCACCAAACATCACTGACATCCATTATGTCATGACTTCAGTCAACGAACGCATGAGATGCTCTTGCTCTCTATGTGAATCCTTAGATCATTTTACATATCAATGTCTTATGATCATTGAATACAGGCAACGCCAGATGGCCCTGATTCAAACCCCTGCACCCCATATAGAATCAATGGCTAACACTATCCCATCACCAGAGATTCTTCATATTATTTCTCCTGAACCAGAAGCACTCCCTATTCCTCTGTGGTTCTTGGATTAATTATCCGAGGATTTATCCCCAAATCCCCCCAATTCTCCCATTCATTTCTCTATAGAAATTTTACATCCAACTACCACTAGAACTCCTCAGTACCTCGATATTTGGTTTATGTCGAGTGAACCATCACAATCTCATTGTGTCATTCCCCCTACTTCTTCATCACCACAGGACAACCACACGGTGACAGTCACCAATATCACTCTTTACGATCCCTTGTATTCTCACCAATTCCACTGTGGCAAGGACATACTCGAAGAGTTAAACACCCCCAACTACCCATGGGATGCGATACAACACATAGCACTCTTCTTTCCATAAGAAGACTCCACACCTCCTAACCAACACCCCATATACACAGTCAAAACCAAGGATTCTATCCCATCAGGGCATATCGACTGGTTCAACAACCCCATTCCTACCCCTGATGCTTTTGAAGAAGGCAACATTGCCAACATTTCCCTGACCATCAAAATCGATATTTCCATCAAAAATGTAGTCGTCAAGGAAATCACCATTGGCGCCACATGTACTCCTCAAGAAATCACCACCTATAAATCCCTCTTCCAAGAATATCGAGATATGTTTGCCTGGTCATACACAGAGATGCCTGGCCTTGATCCCTGTATTGTCAAACATCGCATCGACACCTAGCCTGACATTACACCAGTTCGTAAAAAACAATGACCGCTACACCCATCCAAAGCAGCGGCCATTAAAGCCGAGATTGAAAAATTTCACGTGGCTAGGTTCATCTACCCCATCTCCTATACCTCATGGGTTTCCAACCCTGTACCCATTTAAAAAAATAGGGCACTATCCGCGTTTGCACGGACTTTCGTGATCTCAATCATGCATGTCCCAAAGGCAACTTTCCAACGCCTTTCATCGATTAAATTATTAACGACTACACATGCCACAAGGCTCTGTCCTTCATGGACAGTTTCTCTAGTTATAATCAATTCCAAATCCACCCAGCCAATCAATACAAACCCGCATTCACCACCCCTTGGGGTACATTTGTGTATCGTGTCATGCCTTTTGGCCTAAAGAACGCTGACACAACTTTCCAGCGGGCTATGACATACATTTTTCATGATCTATCTCATATCATCCTCGCATACTTAGATGATCTCACAGCTCGATCCAAAAAATGCACCTAGCATCTTGATGATTTATGGATTGTCTTCCAACAGTGTCATCAGTACAACATCCGCTTGAACCCCCTCAAATGCGTATTCTGTTTCACTGTTGGGCGCCTCCTTGGATTCATCATTTCTTAAAGCAGCATTACCGTGGACCCCCTCAAAGTCCAAACCATCATCGAAATTCCACCCCCACGGAATTTACGCCAAATACAGAGCCTACAAGGAAAATCTAACTTTCTACGGTGATTTGTCCCAGACTATGCCACTTGAGCACACAATTTCCTTCACTTACTCTTCCACGACATCCCATTCCACTGAGATGAACATGCCAAAAAATCATTTGACAATCTTAAAATGGCGCTCTCCAACGCCCCTTTAATTAGTGCACCCAACTACAATCGCGACTATATCCTCTACATATCAGCCTCAGTTGTCTCAGTAGCAGAAGTTCTCATTCAAATCGGCGATGACGATCATGAGCATGTCATTTATTACATTAGTAAAAATCTTTCAAGACCACCCTTGAAGTATAAACACGAAGAGAAACTAGCCCTTTTCGTCGTCCTCGCAGTCTAGAAACTGCGCCATTACATTCTGCTTCACATAACTAAAGTCATCGCAGATTCCAACCCTATGCAATACTTTCTCAGTCGTCAGCAAATTAATAGAAAATTTGCTTGATGGATCATTATCCTTCAGGAGTACGATCTTGAATTTTCAACCCCCAAGAGCAAAAAATGTCTCGTCCTCGCCGAACTGGTCATGGACTTCCCCTTTGATACTAGCAGTGCCCCTGTCAATATTGACTTCCCCGATGAACATCTCTTTTACATCACTTCAGATGATCCTTGGTACGACGACCTCCTCGTCTACCTCCAAACCCAAAAGTTTGGTAACCACTTTTCAAGATATGACTGACATTGTATTCTCCACCAGGCCCCCTGCTATATCCTCATCAGAGATATCTTATATAGGCACGAGATCGACACCATACTCCATCGATGCTTGACCATTGACAAGGCTGATAGAGTCTTGAATGATTTCCATAGCGACGCATTTGGGGGCCATCTATCGGGGATGTCCACTACTCAGAAAATCATCCGAGCAGGTTATTTTTGGCCTACATTGTTTTACAATTGCATTCATGCCATGAAGCGATGCGATAAATTTCAGATTTATGCTAACAAAGCACAAGAACCACCTACTCTTCTCCACACTATCATTATTGCAGGCCCCTTTTGTAAATGGGGCATCGAATTCATGAATTGTAATCCCCCATCTAGCAATCGATACAAATACATTGTTGTCGCAGTCGATTACTTCACAAAATGGGTTGAAGCCATGCCCGCCTTCAAAAACACCGCTGACACTGCAACACATTTTTTCTTTAATCACGTCATATCCCGCTTTGGAGTACCACTCCAAGTAGTTTCTGATCACGGGAAACATTTCGAGAATGAGATTTTTGTCGAACTCTCATCTCAGTTGGGATTCTCCCACGAGTTTGCCTGAACATATTACCCTCAGTCTAATAGACAGGTCATAGCAGTTAACAAGGTCCTCAAGACCATGTTTCAGAGCACAGTTAACAAACATAAGACCAATTGGCATCATATGTTATTTTCTGCGCTATGGGCTTACTGTACGGCCGTGAAAACGACCACTAGTTTCACACCATTTCATTTAGTCCAAGGGTTCGAGGCCACTCTTCCTATCGAGTGTGAAATTCCCACCTTACGCACTACAATCGAGCTATTACCCGACACTGCTCCAATGGAGCAATGCTTGCTTAACTTAGAGTCCCTAGATGAATATCGTCGATCTTCATTACAGAAGGCCACTCTCTCAAAGAACCCGTCAATGGGTTATACTTAAATAAATTTTACACCTAAGCGTAGCCATTCTACATTAGGTTATTTCTTTTTTTAGTGTTTTTAATCTTTTTTCCATACCTCATGTCTAAACTATCATTTGTGTTATTGACAGATGCTTCCTCCACCAGCCTACCACATCGGTTACACCGACGACGCCAGCCGTTGGACATAAAATATCACTTCGGCAGCTTGGGCCCTCTATTCCCCCTCACATGAACTACTCCACTCTAGCGACATATGTTTGGGCTCATCAACCAACAACCAAGTTAGGTACACTGTCATCATTGGCATCCTCGCTGATGTCATTCATCATCGTATTCATCACCTTAGCGTCTTTCTTGACTCCCAACTAGTCATCCTCCAGCTCAACAATGTGTACCGTGTCTGCGATCCTTACCTCTTTCGCAAATACCTACAAGTTAGACTTTTATCTCGACATTTTGATTCCATTACATTTACACATATTCTAAGACAATTGAATCAAATTACAGATAACTTAGCTAACATTGTGTTAGATTGGCATATATCACATCAAGATACCTCTACACACACATAAACCATCAAGAGCCTGTCACAACATATATAGATTAGACATCATCGACACATTACAAAACACACATGTAAACATCACAAATACCCCAAAATGTATACTCATATATATATATAAATCGATCAATAGTTCCATCAAAATGTTTACATACACATAAAAAACATCATATAAAAAATCCGCAGGCTAGCAAATCTCCTCGGTACAAAACTGGTGCCACTACACCAAAATGGGCTCACCAGCCTATATGCAAAAATGAAAAAATACATAGAGTGACACTCAAGGTGCCTCTAGAGCACCGCCTCCTACCCCTCTCTCAGGCTGTGGTGCCCCACCCACTATCGGTCCCTCTAGACCTGTAGGTAACTGCCTGGTCATCGCAACACCTTCTACTACTACTCATCGCACCACAGTCCGCCACATCAGAAACACTCCCACACACTTCTCCAGGACACCCTTTTCCTGGATGCACGATCACATGTCCTCAGGCACTCCCTGTAGCACCACCTCCGAGCGGCGACGAATATCCTCAAAATCTCCCCCGGCCTTCGTCAGAGGAGCATCCGATGGTCCAGCACCAGGGTCATCAAAATGACATCTCCTAGCTGCTCTCACATCATCGGCAAGTCTCGTCTCAACATCCTCATTTCGACGTATCTCTCCTGCCCATGGCTCTACCCGTGGAGGTCTCACTGGCCCCTGATGAACCGATGCTCTAACCCACTCAACCTCACGCCTGGGAGGTCCCACATCTGCACAAATAAACAAACAAAGGATAGCATCAGCACCCATCCATACATAAATACACATGCTATAACATCTAAATACCAAAACATAAAACATCACATCATACCTCGATGGTCAAACACCTCCCCTAGAGGTAATACCATATCTGGATCACCCCGAAAATCCACCCCATAGTATGGATACTGCAGTAGGATCTGTGACATCTATCGCCACACCTATGTAGCCTCGGTTGAGAAACAATGTCCACCCTCACCACCACCATGGCGAACCAAAATCATTGACCACAACATCAGTCATGGCTCTCGCGCACTAGGTGCCCCCAATAACACTCTAGGGCGCAACATTGACACCCTCTCCAAAAACCAAGCCACCAAGATGGACCCAAAGGCAAAGTCCCCTGAGTCTATAGCTTGACATCTGTCCAGCTGCCCTACCATCTTGGCATGCAACATCAAACAACAAGAAAAATTCTCTCTAGCCAATGCCCTCCCCATAACCCTCAGCTGACCACCACTGATCTGCTGAGTTGCGAGGGACCCATATACCCTCACAATCATCGTTGCTATGCAACGATGAGCTAAAGAATCCATCACCCCGATACTCACTATGGAGCTTGACATGAAGTTCTCCCTCAAACAGTACCTCCAGCCCAAGGTAGATAAATGCACGTCCGCAGGTAACACAGGATCCACCAGTAGGGGCATTCCCCGAAAAGGGAGCCCAATAAGAAATTATACATCCTCCACCGCAATGAAGGCAATCTTTACTCCCCACACCATAAAGCAATGGAGATCTAGACTCCACATCCGGATCAGAAACTGTAGAAGATACTCCTGTGCCCATATCAACGGGCACTCGAAGAACTTCAGCAGCCCACAGGCTGCCAAAGTGGCATGAACCCCCGGCTCCTCAATATCCATGGCATCCCTCAGTTGTGACCAATCCTGCTCTTTCCAGTGGACAAACATCGTGCAAAATGATCGCCTGGAACCACATAATACAGTCCTAGGTCAGCCATATTAACCATAAAACACATTAAAAATATCCAAAAAAAGATAAGTTTTTCACCCATTAGCCTTGCCCCCAAGGCATGATTGTTTAACCCACAGGCACGCACATATGTGCACCTGTTCACCCCACAGGCATGCATGCATGCCTGCCTGTCCATCCCATAGACGTGCATGCCTACGCGCCTGTCCACCTTACAGGGGCACCTCCATGCGCCCCTTTCACGAACACAGATGTGCATCACAATGCGCTTGTCCACTACATAGCCATGCACCCATGTGCAACTATGTAGCAAATAGGCACACATATCATGTGCACCTTTGTCCCCCCCTACAGGCGCACCCATGCGTGACTATCCGGATAATAGGCACGCACCCATGTGCACATATTTCTGGATCTCTTGTGCAATGTGGGTCCCACACCCATAAAAACCCCTGTACGACCCTCCATACAAGCCCTTCCCACAAATTGAAAACCTACTTCTATGCAGGACGATAAGAGTACTAACCTGAAGCTCGCTGGTCCTGAATTAGCTGCCTCATTCTCCCAGAATCTCCAAATCTCCTCTGAATACCTCTCGTCCAGTCACTTTGACAGCAAGTACAAATGAGGTGGAAATGTGGGCCCTACAACTATATATAGTCTTTTCTGCCATACTTTCAAACACCATTATGGGAGCTCCGGGTGTCCGTTTTTCTATCTATCTTCAGCCATGGGATCAACATCCCGTCACCTACATCAAGACAATCCTTGGGCCATTTTTTATCCTTATCCCTCAGAGCGCCATTTTTTCATACCCCGTCCAGGTATGCATGCTCATGTTCAAAATTATCAAATACATGTTTATATGTTCGATTCTCTTCAGATATTGTTCACTCCGGGTATTTGGTTTTCATGTGTGCAGGTACTTGGTCATAATACATCAACGCAACCCCTTCATGTATATCATCAACACTGGCATGTAGTCATTCCCTTTGAATTTCAATTGCATCTCCAGTCACACCCTCTGAAATTTGCCTTTAGGATCCCCATCCTCATCTCTGCAGTACCAACACCTCCATTGCATTTAGGTACTGTTACCCGATAACATTCTCCCACACATGAGTTGTCCCATTCATAACACCCTTTGGCACTTTGACACTCATGTTGTTTTTCAACCCTTTAGGGATGGGAGTCGCGATAGTCTTACATCATGTTGTGAATCAGCCATATACTCTTTCTCCTCATTTTTATAGCTTTCCCAATGGACTCCCAGGATATCTCTTCGTGGTTTTATTTTGACTGCACCTCCGTAGTATCATTAACCCTCCATTTCATCCACAATTAGTTTACTCCTCCGCAAATTTCCCTCCATCCCATCTACCTCATATAGAAACCCACACATCGGGCCCCCAATCTCCACTAGTTCTCCAAGCACATTTCTCCCTCACTGGCTCAACCATATTACATTGGGGCACCCATTTATGTATTTGTACACTCATCCCAAATTATTCTTTATAAATTGTAAAAAGCCTTTGTTTCCAGCATTTACATATCTTTTTTTCATCACCTTTGGCGACCTTCTTCCCTTTTTTCGCAAACGCAACCCATGTCGACCTTGGTTGGGGCACTCCTTATCATCTGCCCCTGTTGACATCGTCCATATACTCCGAGTATCCCACATGCCACTTACCTCTGCCCTCTGAGTTTGTTCACTTTGTCCCGCCTCTGGCACAACTTATCCCACGTCTTGTTGTCCCCCTGACACTCAACCTTGTTCAACGGTTGCAACCACTTATAATTCTCATATACCCCCAACCAAGGGTAGTCTTGAATCTCCACACATCTTTACTTTGTCCATGTACCTCCTCCACTCCTTGTTCAAGGATAAATTCGTGAGTGCGGACACAGACCAATCTCCACAGATCCACCTGGATCTGGAACAAACCGTGACAGAATACTACTCTTTCCCTAGTTCTAAAGTGTTGAATGGACAAGAGAGGAAGGAT
>JASDQU010244394.1:70915-99624 GCA_032191745.1 Picea mariana
GAATGTGGTTGGTCTTCAACCCAAAGTTGGAGTTTCTCCATTCTTGATTCACCTTCCTTGTGTCCTCATCATGAATTTCATGGGATGCATTTTCACTTTCAGGTGTCTTCTCTGTTACGAAATTTTTCAATACTTCCATGATCTCCTCTTTTAAACCATCCATCTTTGCCTCCAATTTAGCTTCCATCTCTTGTAGTTCATCTTTTGTTACTATCTTCTTTTGTAAATCATTTATGTCCCTACGCATTTCTTCACCTTCATCAAGAGTCCAAGTAGGATTGTCTGGAGGCTTATTTGGTGTAGAAGTTCCCTTTTTGGGTGGCATGTTGGCCAAGTGTCACTTTTGAACCTTGATTTTGAGGTGGTTCTTCTAGACAATCTTTCTTCTGTTATATCTCCCAAGTTTCGGCCCTTCTGGGTATGAAACTTTATTTTATGTAGTTCTCTATTTCTTCTCTGCTATGTCACAGGTCTGATCAAAATTGGATGTGCCAAGTGGAATTTATGGTAACTTCCCCACAACTTGTCGATTTTTGGCCTTTCCAGGAGATCTCACTTGTATAGCGTGCCCCGTACAAAATGATTGATATAAAATTATGAAACTTGTACCAGAAATACTAGAGACTATCCATGATCCAATGAAACCAGTCCCACTCAATTTGGATGCTCTAGGAACACGTTATGATTGTTTTACCTGGAACACCTTCTTGATACTAGTCAATAGGACTAGTCAGATACCCTATCTTACACAGGGTGTATCTACAAAAAAGATGACCCAGAAGCTAAAAATTTTACCATAGATACCTTACTAATTTCTGTGAATAGCCTCTATATTTCAAGGTCTGAAACGTTACATAATTTTTTTATAGCGAAAATTCTGCAATGACTCAGTTCAGGATGATTCCAGAACCCTATCTTGTACACGATTTATCTCCAAAAGTATAATTCCTCAGGAGATGAAATTTGAACCCAACGTACCTTGACCGTCTACTAAATATCCTCCAAGACGTTCCTTATGAAACATTGTAGAAAACAATTTATAGCAAAAATTCCAAGGTGTCTCAGATGTAGCAATGAAACCCCAAGACCTTGAGCTATGATACCATATGTTAAGAACCAAATATCAATATAGCATAGAAAAACCTCAGAAAAAGTACTCAACGCCTTGAAAAAGAGATAATTTTAGATAATAAGCCTCTTCGAGGGGGAAACCTCCTTTTACCCCACTTAAATGTTCAAGTACAAGATGATTCAAAATGAAAATGTCTCCTTGGTATATATAGGAGACTAGGAGGTATAATTACAACTAATGGCATAAACAAGACATAAATAAAATAACATTACTAATATAATATGCCCTAATTAAGGGGTAATGAGCCAATATTAGGGCTTAACAAACTCCCTAAGTGTTCCAGCACCAACTGGATGGAAGCACCAACTTCCAGTCACACATGCACTAACCTGCATAATAGAGAATAATAGTTCTCCCTTCCACCACCTTGGTTTTTCTGGCTGCAACCAGATGGAAGCTACAACTCCCTGTGTTCAAGCATCCACTTGAAATTTTGAGGACACCAGTCCTCCCTAGCACCTCCCTAGAACCCTTAAATATTAATCTTTTCTTTTTACAACTTTATCATAGTGATGCAACATTTATTTATGGCTTATGAGTCTCATCATTGTTCTACTACACTACTCTGCTCCGCCTGTAGCAGTGTCTCTCACCTCACGTCTGTTGCGCTTTCTGTTCTTCTCTCATATATGAATTTTTGTTCCTTGCTTCTTCTAAAATTTTTCTCTTTCACACTACATGATTCTACCTGGATGAATCACTCTCAACAACAACACCCATCTCTTCTTCGTTCTACATTTTTATACTCTCTGTGCACCTTTTGCATCCTTCATGCACAATACCTCTACATACTCTTCACAATGTCACTGTTCTACCCTTCAGGTTGTTCACTACAGCTCTCACTAGCTCCTGCATAGATCGACAACAAAAAATCCCTTCACTTCTCTGTTTTGCATGCATTTTTCACATACAGTCATCTCCTGATCATCATAGAAAATATTCATCTTCTTTGGCAGTTTTGTTGCCTGTGAGTTCATCATCAGTGGTCGTTATGATGAGATTCCTTACCTTCTATGGCAGTCGAGACTCTTTGTCTTCAATGTCAGTTACAACCATTCAATTATGGGTTCTTTGGCTTCTAGCCCCTTCCTTCACGTGACCACCGGCGGTCACCAAGCACTTATTCAAAAGGCTCTTCCCGATTTCTGTCTAGTGAGTGTTGGTTCCATTTCATGATATGACCTTGGGTTGTGAGCTTCATGTGACCAAGCTATTGTGGGAGTGTCCAAAGGTGGTTTAGACCAAACTATTTTTTGCCCTGTAAATCACCACGAGCCACCACGCGTCCTTTCTCCAAAACCATGGTTTCGATTGCGGTCTGCTTGTGAAAATTAAGGAACGAGCATGTTCTGGCCCCGCAATGGAGCATGACCATTGATATCATGATCTTGGAGGTTCTCTTGAATGGAAAGTTCATATATGTCCTCTTGAGTCCACAGACTAGATCTCTCCTTCCTCCATCAACGACTGAGGTTTCCTTCATGATCCGGGCTCCGGGAGATTCAACTCTCAAACCCTATTGCTGTTGAGTGGATATCTTCCAGAATGGAAGATCTGCTGACATATTCCCTCTTCAATCAACGACTCTACCTTATTTCCTTTGTCCATGTGAAATCCTTGGTCTCAACGATCAAATGACATGTGTCCCTCCAAACCAACGGACGAGATCAATTTCGCAATCCGGGCTCCGGGAGTTTCAATTCTCAAGTTCTCGTTTTCTCCCGGAGTACATGATCCAATGACTCATGTCCCTCTCAGATCAACAGTCCTCGTTCACTACGGGACTTCAAAACTTCAGAAATATCAAACCTTTCTCCTTCGCGTTTTCCTGGAGTTCACGATCCATTGACACTTATCTTGCTACACGATCAACGATCGAGAATACAATCGAAGTGATCTTCAGATCAGACGAATCGTATCCACTTCGGGTCTTCGGCATTCGGGACTTTGGGTCTTTGGTCGAGTACCAGTGGTAAAAATCCCGAAGAAAAATTCTTGGAGTGACATAAATCTTACGTCACTCGATGACGTGTCACGAGCCGAGCAGTTGCCACGTGTCACTCAGATTTGTGATTTTCACGTATTTGAAATGTTGAATCAACTTGACACTTTTCATTGTCTAATTACGCCACGTTTCCTTGTTGACATGGTCTGCCACGTGTCCTTGCTGATGTGGTCTGCCACAAGTGCTTGGGGACGATATTTGCTGATGTAACCTACCGACGTAGATCTCCCTAATCTAATGGTCATTGTTTGATCTCTAGATTCGACGGCTGATGGAACTTTGCATTCTGAGGATTTCAAATCTCAAACTTTCAGGCGCATAACCTCCTCACATCTCTATGTCCGAAGTGAATGTTCTTCATTCGATCGGGATCTTGGATTGATGGCTTGATCTTTCTGTGATGTAACTTTTCTAGCTTATCTTGTCCTTACACTTGAAATTGATCCGATGGATGACGAAACTTCGTATTCTAGAGATTTCAAATCTCAAAATTTCTTAAGTGTAAACTCCTCGCATCTTTAGACCCAAACTAATATTTGTTCATTGATCATGTTCTCAGATAGACAACTTGATCTTTCTGTGTGTTCCTCTTATCTGGATACTGATCTGACGACCACTGTCACTCCTCCTCTTGAGCTTACACTTCCGCCCGACTTGGAAGAATGTCTATGTGTAAAAGGCCTCGAAATTTGATCCTTCTACGAGTCCTAATGACTTGGACCTCGTCTGCGCTTTTGGAAAATGCTATCTTTCCTGGGATTTGATCTCTGCATACTGTTTTCTTATTCACCTGAGCTTTGATCTTTGTTCATGTTTTTCCATCGATGCACACTCTGATCTTGCCATCAATGAAAAGAACACTCTGCCTATAAACATTCCAACAATCCAATGGAAATCACTCTCATCCATTAGATTGAAACTAGTAAAGAGGTAGTGCTAAGTACTTCGGTGAAGTCCCACTTCGGGAGAATAGAGGTAGTATAACACCAAAACTACTGAATTATGGAGTCATGAAGTTAATTTGGGCCATTGAGAGCAGAGGGATGCATGTCCAAATATCGAAGGTTATCCAGAAGTCTGGTCATCTGGCGGTATCGAAGTGAAATCACAAGAGCATGCAAGTTTCGTGAAGCTCCGAAGGCCAGAGAAAATCCTAGTCATTAGCGTTAGGTGAATGTGGAAATAAATCGAGTGTGGTTCAGAGTTCGACACTTTAGAAGATCTGAGGAGTGTTGTGCTTTGGGATGAGATCTCCTGAAGGCCCAAAGGATGGATTATATCTTGACCGTCCATTCCAGAGTGCACGTGGACTATTGATCAAAGTCCTCCACGTGTTTGGAGTTCGTAACTCTAGAAGGAAGTGTGGTTCAAGGAGAGGAAACATATGAGCACCAAATTTATGAAGTGAAGTGAACTGTCGATTTGAGAATTCTTGGATATCCCTCTCAACCATTAATTCAACCAAGAGGAAGGAATCATGTACAACTCTTCGACGAATTCCTACTCTGGGAGGAAAGGAGTGTGGATCCGGTAGAACCCCCCGAATGTCGAAGTTGCGAAGTGACAAGGGTCGAAGGCCGGAGATACGTAGCATCATTTTAGAAGTTTGGGAATTTGGGAATGCAGAGGACAAGCGTGCATAAGAGAAAAATGATGTTCAACACCGAAGCACCGAACGTTGAACTCCCTTGCAGCTTATGGGTCAAATGAAGATCAAATACCATTGTTGGATTTCACGGTGGATGGACTTCTACCATGGATATAGGATATTGAGGATGGTATGAATGAGATGGATCCACGTGGACACCATGTGGCCCTTAACCAATGAACTCCCAAAGAAATTTGGGAAGCCATAACTTGAAACCCAGAGCTCATATTTGAGCCTGGTAGCAGTCGTTGGAATGCTACCGGGGAGTAGTAGAGGATGGAGACCTCAGACAGAGGATTCAATATGTTAAGGAAATAAAAATTTTGATTCCCTATTCCTTAAAATCTCCTTTAATGGGTTTGGTGTGTTACAAGAAAAAACAAAGACTAAGCTCGAGATTGATTTCATTTTTATACAATATTGAAACAAAGTAAACTATGCTTGATTAGCTTTCATTTTTTGCGAGATTGAAACTAGGAAAACTATGCTAAGAACCAGTTTCCTTGTTTTAATGAGCTTAAAAATGAGAACTAATTGTGCTCGACACTTCCCAATGTAAAGTCCAAAGGTGGGTAGTTGGTACATTTACCCTATCTTGAGAAGCTAGAGGATTAAATCTAGAATGATTATCAAAGGTTGGAGACATGCTCACCAATCTTCATTTCATATTACCACTCTTATCCCATCGCCAATTTCTATGCCAAATTACAAATTAGACTCTTGGCTACTAATAGGAAAATGTTCACCATAGGAAGAAAAGGAATCAATTGTCATAAGCAGTTGAAATGAAGGTTCAGTTATGATTTCTTATGAAAGACTCAACTCAATGGCAGAGGCAACTATTTCATTTTTTAACAAGCTTGACACAGGAAATTAACTATGCTCATAAGGTTCTATTTCAATTTTTTTTAACGAGATTGACATAGGAAAATAACTATGCTCGGCGATCAATTTCATTTTTTAACGAGCTTGAAATAAAAAATAAACTATGCTCTTTGTTGGGTTGGATCCCTAGACCTCTATTTCATTTCTTAAAAAGTGTGACACAGAAATGGGAACCATGCTCATAGCTATCATCTTGATCATATCTTCCAAGAGGATAATACTCTGGAAGGAATGCATGTCAAGGGGTAAACATCGATCATGGCTTATAAGAGATATTCACTAGATGAAAGAACAACACTATGGAAGGAATACATGTCAAGGGCTATGATAGGGGTAGGGAGATCAAGCTCTAAAATCCCTATCAAAAAGATCACCATGTCAACTACTGGATCCAATTCAAAAGAAGGGGGAGATTCCTTCTCAATCAGAGTTGAATGCATGGGACAAGTTGCCAGATAATTGACCTGTGACAAGGTGGATGACATTGGAATATAAGGACCATTCAAGGAATATTGATGGTTTACCATCATATGAGGGCCAATGAATTAAATATGGTCTATGGTCATTATGCTTCCATTGTGAGAGAAACACTTCACTCGAAAGAGTGTGGACATGAAATCTTGCATGGCATAAACATAGTCTCGTATAAAGAGAAAATTAAAGTACAAGGGTTCATGGAATACCATCACATCAATGTAGACCATTTTCCTCCCAAAGTAATAGGAAATTGAGGAAGGATCCCTAAAGGTTGACTAACTTTTCTGTTAAAAGACAATATATTTTGAGTCACCGACACAAGCTAAGGTGAACTAAGAGCTTGCCAAGCATTCGAGGATAGGATGATAACATAAGCTTCTTCATCTATTATAATGTTAAGAATATGCCTAGCACAAACTTCAACAACAATTTGGTAAGGCAGGTAAGAAAGAAGATGAGGTTTTTTTAGAGCATTCCAATCAATGGTAAACAAATTGCTTGGGTGGTGTCATTGGAATGGGTGGAATGGCCCCTTTTCCAGAGGAATCCGCGGTGATAAGAAAGACCTGAGTGAAATCCTCACTCTTCAAAGGAGGAGTGGGATGGACTGATGGGAATATCAAATCGACCACTTGATGGACCAAATTGACCGAGGAGGCACTCAAATCGATCACTTGGGTTTCACTCTTTGATGGAAGAGTGGGATCGACCAATGATGAAATTAGATCGACCAATTTATCAACTAGGTCAAATGAGGATGAAATCAAATTGACCACTTGATTGACCGGATTAACCAAGGAGGGAAATAGATTGACCAGTTGATTAACTAATGGCGGGTTGGGAGAGATTTTATGGTAACCTGTTGGAAGTTGTTGTTGAACATCGACAATATTTTTCAATAGATATGAAGCTTCATCCATGTGGGGACAAAGGTAGGTGCAGTGCATTTCCTTACATAACGAGAAAGTAAATTTGATCTAGATTTAGGAGTAGAATGAACTGATTAATAGACTGAATACAATAAACATAGAGATACAGAGAACAACACAAATATCCAGTGAATAATATCTTCTATTGAATAAATGAAATAGGTTGAAACTGTAAAATTGCAGAATTGAAACAACTTGCTCGAATGGTGGTAGCTATCTCTAAGAATAGATGTGGCTACTACATGCATCTGTCTAAGAAAAATGATTACAATGAGGCTCTAGAGGCATTTTTTAACATTACTCATGAATTCCAAAACCCTAGACATCCAAAAACCTAGCCTTAGGATGTGAAACACAAAAATTCATGTGGGGCCCGATGGGTAAGTTGGTACCTCAACTTCCCAGGGTCGTAACGTTTGCATACGAAATCCATTTTAGGTGTGTGATAGCCCATTGGAAAGGTATTTTTGATAACTACACATTATGTCTTCAAAATCTAACTCCGTATATAGTTTGAATGTGGCAATCCAAAAAAACATTGTTTAGGGCCCCAAAACGAGCCTAGAATTACAAAAAGATGTGATGACATGAAAAAGTCCAAAATAAGCCATTTGGATTAGGTGGGAGGCCACCAATATCCACCCGGAATATGTGTAGGGCTTCAAAAAACCCCATAAGTGTAGAACCCATGATTTCAAAGAAGCACAAAAGAATGTGATGAACTAAAAGTTGTCAAGAGGAGCCAGTTGCAATAAGTGGGTGACCACCAATATCCACCTGGATCAATCCTCCTCTGTTAGGAAGCAATGGTCTCCATTGCATTGATTTCCCCCATCAGGTGAGGAAACGTATGTTGAATTTGGCCTCAGGTGAGCCACTTGCCTTGGTGTAGGAGTTGCCCTGCCTTGACAACCCGATAAAGTTGGATCCTCTTTTGGCGAGTGCCCTTGACCTGTGTGTCCACTATCTGATTAGTGGATGCCTATTCCACATAGTCAGGGTTGAGATATGTTGGTTTCACTTGTTCCGCAATCTCTTAAATGTCCAATAATGGTGGAAAATATGGTCAAACGAGGTCCACATTAAAAATTGGGTGAAAGCCAAGGAAGGGTGGAGTGTTGAATTGGAAATCATTTCTAACCACATCCTTGGTGATAGTGTGAGGTCCATATCAAAGTGGGGAGAGCTTCTGATGGGGCCATGTAAGACGCTCTTTCTACGAATGTAACCAGACCTTATCTCCCACCTGAAATTGGTGCGGTACCCTGTGTTGATCATGGCGTTGCTTGTACTTAGAATTGGATTTCTACAAAATATCATGGACATGTTGGCAGATATGTTGAATGCGCTCAATGAATCTGGTGGATTTATTGGTATCAGATTGAACATGGGAAGAGTATATTTGTGTGGTTGCAAGAGGTATTGAAACGTCAATGGGACCCAAGGGTTGGAATCCCAGTTCCCCCAGAAATGGGCTATGGTCGATGGAGCTATGGAGAGCCATGTGGTAACTGTGTTGAACATAGGGGAGACTCTCATCCCATGCATGCAGATTCTTAGAGTTGTACATGCACAATAATCTGATTGATGACCTCTGTTTGGCCATCGATTTGGGGGTGGAAAGAAGTGGATTTAGTGAGATTGGTGTTGAACAATGACCAGAGACTCGAACAAAATGTGTTGAGGAACCTATTGTTCCTGTCAAAGATGATGGTCTGTGGTATCCCAAAATGAATCCACACTCGTTTGAAGATGATATTAGAAATATATGTCGTTGTGATGTTCTTCTTATAGGCTGTGAGGATGACCATCTTCAAAAATTGATAAACTACCACAAATACACAATCATTTCCTTTCTTGGTGGATGAAAGGCCAGACACATAATCCATCGATATGGATTCCAAAATATTCTCGGTAGTAGGAAGAGGGGTGTATAATCCTTGCTTCTTGATGGTTGGCTTGGAAATGGCATAGGCAGTGTAAGATTTGATATACTTGCTGACGTCTTGTCAAAGTTTTGGCCAATAAAAATGTTTCTATAGAACAACCACATTTTTCTCCATGCAAAAGTGTCTGGCCATCTAACTGTAGTGATCTTCCCAAATCATATTTACACACTTGCTTCCAGAAACACAAAGATGACCCAGATGGCATAACAATATGTCCTGAATGTGAAAATCGGTTACGTTTGTGCCTATACCCAAGAGCTGATAGGTGCTAGCAAAGTCTAGATCTTGTTGATAAAGTTGGGGCCTATCAGATGCCTCATGTCCACAGGAATGGATTATGGTGGTGAGTGCAGCCACAGGAGGTCGACTGAGGCAGTCAATGACATGATATTTTCTCCCTATCTTATTCTTGATGTTGATATGGAACTGCTGCATGTAGGTGGACCACTTCTAATGGTGGTCATTTTGCAACTTCCCTTGTGTCTGTATGAACTGCAGAGGCTTTTGATCAGTGTAGATGATGGTCTCCTTTCCCATAATGTAATGTTTCCATTGACGACAGGCTTGTACAATGGAATACATTTCCTTGTCATAGGTGGGGTATTTCCAGACAACATATGAGAGTGTCTCACTATGGTATGCCACCAGATGGCCGTGTTGAGTGAGAACTATGCCTACAACATATTCAAAGGCATCAGTCTCAATTGTGAATGGTTGTTGCAGATCAGGCAAGGAGAGTACTGGAAATGAGCACAAGTGATGATTCAGATAATCAAATGCTCATTGTTGTTCCTTCCCCCATGTGAACATTTCCTTGCCACTGCCCTTGGTCACTTGGCTAAGGGCACATGCAATATGGGAGAATCCCAACATGAACCATCAGTAGAAGTTGGCGAGTCCGAAGAAGCTCCGAATCTTGGTTAGTGTGGTCGGGGCTGGCCAGTCACAGATGAATTGGATCTTAGCTGGATCAACATGTACCTCATGCTCATCAATAATGTAGCCCAAGTATTAGACCCTATTCATGCCAAAGGAGAATTTTTCCAAGTTGGAATATAGCTTGTGCTGTCGTAGAGTGCTCAAAACCTAGTGAATATGCTGCATGTGCTCCTCCCAAGTTCAATTGAAGATGAGGATGTCATCCAAATATACCGCCACAAAAGAGTTGGTGAAGGGTCTCAATATATCATCCATCAACCTCATGAAAGTAGTTGGTGCATTTGTTAAGCCAAAGGGTATGACCAACAATTCGAAGAGGCTTATTTATATTTGAAAGGTGTCTTCCATACATCAGTTAGTTTGATGGGAACCTAGTGGTAGCCATACTTTAGTTCAATCTTCCTGAAGAACTTTTCCCCCTTGAGTTGGTCAAGAAGGTCATCAATTCTAGGAATTGGGTACCTGTTCCTGACTATGATTATTTTTTAAGGGTCTATAATCAATGCAGATCTACCAGGTCCTGTCCTTCTTCTGCTCCAGTACAATTGGGCTTCCATAAGGGGAGGATTTGGGTCTAATGTGCCCCTTTTGAAGAAGCTCTTGGATCTGACACTTGATTTCGTCATTTTCCATCAATGAGCGATAATAGACTGTTCCATTAGGTATAGGTGCACTGAGGGTTAGATCAATTGGATGCTTGACTTGAAAGTGCATCGATACCCCGATGGGTTAGGAGAAGATGTCTTTGTACTCTTCCACAATCTTGTCCACTTGCTTCTGCTACAAAGGGAGGCTCTGTGTAGAGGTCATGAATGTGGCAGTGACCTTTTGCTTGCTGTGAGCACAGATCACAAAGAATATGAACTTCTCGGTCTATGAAATGACCTTACTGCATTACTTAGCAGAGATTAAAGAAATAGTGGTAGACGACGCAACCTATGGTATCCTATACAATTGTATAACCAAAGTAATAATAACACTATGGGGTATAGAATCATACACAACATGATGATTCCACAAATATGGTTTTCCTAAAAGAACATCACAAACTTCAAGGGGATGAATATCACACAATACCTCATCTTTGAAAGGACTAATGCCGCAGGGCAGGCGACACTATTGGCTGGCACAAAGATCCATTTCTTGGTGAAGCCAACAGATGGTGTAGGGTTGTAGGTGCAGTGTCATTGGCACGTCGAGTTGATTGATGACCTCTGTTGAGATCATGTTCTTATGATTGCTAATACTGACAATGAAATGAAGTGGAGCCCCATTTAACCACATCTGTGAGTTAAATAGGCATTCCCCTTCCTTTGATTCTTCTGGTTTTCTTGGTTGTACTTTGGTGGTAGTGACAATGGAACTAGGTTCAACATTGATAATCCACTTCCCTCCTTCTGGATTTGATTCAGACTCAGAATTGGATTATGACTCGGAATCCTCCAAATCGGCCATGAGTGACTGCTTGGAGCGACATTCTTCGATGTTGTTCCAAGTGATTTTATGGTATTCGTACCAATTTCATGTGTCCTTCGACTTCTCATTACCCTTCTTGTGTTGTTCTTTGGACTAGTTTTCCTGAGAGTGACCATATTTTCTATGACCCCTGTTGTGTGGGTTGGGGCCACCTTTTTCTTGCTTTGGCTGTGAGGATTTTGCAGATTCAAACTCTCACCTCTTCTACTTAAATTTCTGCTTGATCTTGACACCATATTTATATTCCATTCACAATGATGCGATGTACATAAACTCAATTTCTGTTTGAATGTATCTATGCAAAAAGACATGGTATTTGAGCACCATATGTTACTCGGAGTATTTGATACCCAATTGGGTGCATAGGGTATGTAAAATATTGGTGAAATCTGGTACTGTTTGGTTCCTTTCCTGATGCAGGGTGGTCCATCTGGTGTACTAGTCCTTGTAGCTTCCAACAGGGTAGTATTATTCTTTAATGGAATCCCGGAAGGAATCCCATGTAGGGCCGACAACAAATATTTAATATTCCTCTATGGCCCTCTGCTCAAAGTAAGTATCCTACCAGTCCTTAACATGGGGGACGACCTTGAGGAGTGAAAAAGTAATCTTTTCCCTATCGGAAAAATTGTGGACCGAAAAATACCCTTCGAGCATATTCAACTATTTATCTATAGCATCTGCATCTATCAGTCCTTCAAATAATGGAATATCAAAATTTACTTGTACCTTGAAGGGGGTTGCATGGCCACTTGATGAAGATGCTTCTCTTGTGGGAAACCGCCGAAGGATCTGTGCAAAGTTGTCCATCATTTTGTTCCTTTGTCGCGCAAGGGATTCCTAGAGAAACATTTTAAGAGGATATCCTGCTCCATCATATTTATTTTCATCCCCCATGGGTTGTTGTCAGGCTCTGTATGATCGATCTAGAAAAGGATCGATTGGTTTGAGTCCCAACTTCTTGTACCCATATCTTTCAGGAACATGCACGAAGAAAAATAAATGAAAAGCAGACCGCTTTGATACCATTGATCCAGATTTAGGAGCAGAACGAACTAATTAACATACTGAATAAAATAAAATAGAGATACAGAGAACAACATAGATATCCAACGAACAATATCTTGTATTGAATAAATGAAATAAGATGAAACTGTAAAACTACAGAACTGGCACAACTTGCTCGAATGGTGGTAGTTATATCTGAGAAGAGATGTGGTTGTTACATGCATCCATCTAAGCAGAATGATTACAATGAGGCTCCATATGCCTTTTCTAACATTACTCATGAATTCCAAAACCCTAGACAAAAAAAAACCTAACCCTAGGAGGTGAAATGCCAAAAGTCATGTTGGGCCTGATGGGTAAGTTGGTACCTCAACTTCCTGGGGTCATAAATTTTGCATACGACCTCTATTTTAGGCGCATTATAGAACGTTGGAAAGGTATTTTTGAGAACTACAAATTATGTCATCAAACTCTGATTATGTCTACAATTTGACTGTGGCAAGCAAAAAAAACACTATTTAGGGACCCAAAACGACCCTAGAAGTACAGAAAGATGTGTTGACATGAAAACATCCAAAATAAATTAGTTGGATTAGGTGGGAGGCCACCATTATACACCTGTAATATGTACAGGGCTTCAGACAACCCTGAAAGTGTAGAACCCATGATTACAAAGAAGTACAACAGAACGTGTTGAACTAAAAACTGTCAAGAGGAGCTAGTTGGAACAAGTGGGTGGCCACCAATATCCACCTGGATCAAAATTTTACTTTAGCCTAATTATTTCCAACATGATTACTAGTCGATGGGTTTTCACTAGCATGACTTGCAATGATTGATGATGTGGATTGAGAAGAAACCTGAGACCACACTTCTACGACCTTAGGAATACCAGGGCAATCCTTGAGAAGATTATCACCCTTGAAAATCCTACAAGGGAATTTGGGATTGTGATTCTTCTTGTTAGACTTGAAGACACCATAAACACTCCCAACATGGTTCCCAAAGGTTGTTTGATCGCTTCCAACATGACCTGTAGTGGTTGGAAGCGTTCCTTCTTTCTTGCTTTTCTTCTTCTTAATATTTTGTTTCTTATTCTTCTTGTCCCCCTAGTTACTTGTTGGAGATATTTAACTAGGTGAAGAAGAGAATGGGAATAAGAACCTACGGGTGAAGAAGGTAGAGGATCGATAGAAGTTTGATTATCTGGGGTGGATTTTTTACATACGAAGCACTAGGTGCTAGAAAAACAGGATTGTGGAGAATTAAAATAAAAGCAAATGTAGAAATAAAACACTAAAGATACACAATACAATAGAGACACAGATATGTGTGGTTCACCTAGTGTGGGCTACGTCCACTAGATAAATTGCCCGGTCCTTCCTTTTTATTATCCAGTAAAGGAAGGGATACAACCTACATCACACCCGTTGTAACTTCATCTTCTTTCTCTCAGTCTCCTCTCTCAGAATATAATATTCCGAATGATACACAACCACAATAAAATTTCCCTCATAAAACAGGGTTTCCTTCTAGGAAAAAAAACCCTAACATAACTTCTACCATCATATGTACGACCTCATAATGAATGGTCCATATTTACTATGAAATTACAATACACATTTGCAAGGAAAATTTTCCTTCGGGGGTTCGCCCCCAAAACCCCGATTTCTCATGGACCCCCCAGTCAAGGGCATGAGCACCCCAGACACCACAGGGGGGCAGGCCCCCCTTGAAACCCCCCCATGTGGAGGGGTATAGAGTCTTCATGGGGTATAAACATGGCTAAAAATAAATACCTATGAAACAGGAAGATAATCAGGCTCCACAACCAACAATATCCCACTTGGAGACTGATCAAAACAACTCCACTAATGTTGTACCTGATGGACTATACTCCACCTTGGACCTGGAAAAATTCTCATCTTCACCTTCATGCTAGAATACCAACTGAAACTGAGAAAGAACTTAGTTTGTCCATGGTTACTCCCTTTGTTAACATGTCTGCGGGATTCTTGCTAGTGTGTATCTTTTCCAACTTCAAATGTCCATCTTAAAAGACAGAACATATGAAATCGTACCTGAACTGTATATGATTAGTATTCAAATGGAAGGTTGAGTTCTTTACAAGATGAATGACACTCTCATTTTCATAGTACAACCTGCTATTCTCTTACTTCTTTCTCAATTCTTCCATAAACCTATGTAACCAAATCATCTATTTACTAGCCTCTGTAGCAACAACATACTCTGCTTCTGTTGTTGAAAGTGCAACAACCTTTTGCAGTTTCGAAATTCAACTTACTATTGTTCCACCTATAGTAAAAATACACCTTGTGGTGATTCTCCTGCTATCTTTATCACCTACCATATCTTAATCAACGTATCCTTGTAGAACAATGTTTGAACCTCCCAAACATAATGCATGAGTAGCAATACCTTTCAAATATCTGAGAATCCACTTTACTGCCTCCCAATGTTCTTTACCTAGATTTTTCATATACCTCCTCACAAATCCCACTGCATGTGAAATATTTGGTCTTGTGCAAACCATCACATACATCAAGCTGCCAATTGTTGACGAATAAGGGATCATGGACATGTATTTTATCTCCTCCCGTTTCTTGGGACACATTTCCTTAGTTAATTTGAAATGGTTGGCCAGAGGTGTACTAACTAGTTTTTCATTCTGCATTCTAAACCTCTCCAACACCTTCTCTATGTACTCACCCTGAGACAATGTCAATTTGTGATTTTTCCTGTCTCTTATTATTCTCATACCAAGGATTTTCTTTGCAACACCCAAAACCTTCATCGCAAATGAATTAGCTAATTTCTTCTTTAGAAAATTTATATCCTGCATATTAGACCATGCAACAAGCATGCCATCTACATACAATAACAAGATAATATAGCTTCTATTTTATAGTTTTTTAAAATAAATACAGTGATTAGAATGACATCTACTATAACCTTGTTTTGTCATAAACCTATCAAACTTCAAATACCACTTCCTTGGATCTTGTTTTAGGCCATACAATCTCTTCTTCAACCTGCATACCAAATTTTCCTTCCCTTTGACCTCATACCCCTGTGGCTACTGAATATAAATCTCTTTCTCCAAATTCCCATGGAGAAAATATGTTCTTACATCTAACTGTTCAATACATAAATTTTCTACTACCATAAGACTTAAAATAGTCCTAATTGAAGTCATTTTAAAAATAGGGGAAAATATTTCATCAAAATCTATACCTTTATTTTGTACAAACCCCTTTAAAACAAATCAATACTTGTACTAATTTTTTCCTCCATCTTCTTCCTTCAACTTGTAAACCCATTTATTCTGCAATTCTCTTTTTTCTGTAGGAAACTGAACCAAATCCCAAGTATGGTTATTTACTAGGGAATTCATTTCCTATTTCATGCCTTGCTCCCACTTCTTTTTAGTGTCTACTTGCATTTCCTCTTCATAACATTTTGGTTCACTGGAATCAATCAACAATAAATAATACAATGAAGGAGAGTATCATTCAATGGGTCTACTAAACCTAGTAGATCTTCTAACAACACTTGCAAGAGTTTGAGTTACCTATTGCTCCTGCTGTTGTGCATTTTGATTTTTTGGTACCTTTGGAATTTCTTTTTCAATGATCTCATCAAGCACTGTGTATTCTGGTTTTTCTTTTTCCTGTTTCTTTCCCTGTAACTGATCTTTATACATGACCTTCTCATTGAATATGACATCTCTACTCCTAATTATTTTTTTATTTTCATAACCCATAAGCGATAACCAAAATCATTAACATTGTATCCAGTAAAGGTACACTTTTTGGATTTTTCCTCAAGCTTTGTTCTATTTTCTTTATCAATAAGGACAAATGCTTCACGACCAAAAGTCTTCAAAAATAATAGTTTACCTTTTTACCCGTCCATGCCTCCTATGAAATTCCACCATCCAAAGAGCTTGAAGGTCCTCAGTTTATTAAGCAAACAAAAATATCTACAACATCTTCCCAGAACTGTAAGGGAAAACTAGCATGCAATCTCATACTCCTTGCATGCTCCGTGATTGTCCTGTTCATCCTTTCTGACACACCATTTTCTTCTGGTGTTCTTGGAACTATCTTCTGTCTATGAATCCCATGGTATGAATAGTAATAATCAAACTCCTTGCTTCAATATTCACCTCCATTGTGATTTCTGAGACACTTCAACCTTTTTCCTATCTCATTATCAGCCAAAGCTTTCTATTTCTTAAAAGTATTAAAAACATCATTTTTTTGTCGAATGCAATAAACCTGAGTTTTTCTAGTATCATCATCAATAAAAGTAACATAATAACGATATATGCCAAGATATGATACTTGAGTTGGTCCCCATACATATGTATGCAAAATATCTAACCTTCCACTCTTATTTTCTTTCCTGACTCTGAGAACTCTGACTATCTTATGTTTTCCATAAACGCAATGCTCACAGAAATCCAAATCAATTTGTTTAAGATCTGGAAACAAAGTTGTTTTATGAAGTATATGCATCCCCTTCTCACTCAAGTGTCCAAACCTATGATTCCACGGTGTTGTATCCACTCCTGTAGAAGCTAAAGAGATAGAATAATCACTATTACCAGTACATAAATACAATGTACCCACCTTCTCTCCTTTTTCTATCACCAATGATCCTTTGGTGACCTTCCACACCTTATTTGTAAATATAGATATAAAAACTTCACTTTCCAACTTCCCTATTGAAATTATATTTTTCCTTAGATCTGGGACATGTCTTACCTCTTTCAACAACCATTGGTTTCCATTCCTTTACTTTATTTTTACCTTTCCCATTCCAACAATTTTGCATGGTGCATCATCACCCAAATGAACCTATTCAAAATAACCTTGAAGATAATATAGAAAATGTTTCCTATTGTGTGTGGCATGATATGAAACCCCTGAATCTACTACCCAAGACTCAGAAATATTATCTACAGAAAGAAACAAAGAATCTTGTAACACATCACCTATTACATTTGCTTCCTGATTTTTCTCTTGTTGTCCATCTCTTTGTTTCTTTGGATCTTTGCAGTCTATCTTCAAATGTCCTTTCTTCCCACAATTCCATCACTCTATATTTCCCAGTATGAATTTGGATCTACCCTTCCTAGAATTATCACAATTCCCTTAGCCCTTTCCTCTATCCTTTTGTCTTCCCCTGTTCTCCATGTTTAACGCATTACCTGATGTCTCACCTGTGTTTTTTCGTCGCATTTCCTCGCTAAGGATAACACCAACAACATCATCAAATTTTAAAGTGTTTGAACGAGATATAGAGCTACTTACAACCATGACCAAGCTGTCCCAACTTTCTGGTAATGAGCACAATATTAGAATAGCCCTGACCTCATCATCAAAGTCCACTTTTACATAACTTAGTCGATTAGTAACCATATTAAATTCATTTAAATGATCTACAATAGACCCACCTTCTAACATCTTCATATTAAATAATCTCTTAATTAGAAATATCTTATTAAATTCCAAGGGTTATTTCATACAGTTTAGTCAATGCATCCATCAACTCCTTTGTTGTATTTTCTTTCGAAATATTAAAAGCTATCGAGACTGTCAAGCTCAATCATATCGTTCCTAGTGCCTTTCTGCCAAGAACCTCCCATTCTTCATCCTTCGTGGTCGTTGGATTCTTTGCTATTCCACCCAATGGTAGGAATAAATCCTTCTCATATAAATAACGTTCCATCTGCATCTTCCATAACTGGTAGTTTTGGCTATTAAATTTCTCGACCCTAAAATTTCCATCTTCCGCCATTGCTCCCACTTGAACTAGGGACCCTCTTTTCTTACAAGTTACCTTTTGCTATGATACCACTTGTTAGACAAAAAGGATTACAGAGCAATAAAATAAAAAAAAATGTAGAAATAAAACACATAATATACACAATACAATAGAGACACAGATATATGTGGTTCACCCAGTGTGGGCTACGTCCACTAGAGAAATTTCCAAGTCCTTCCTTTTTATTATCCAACAAATGAAGGGGTACAACCTATAATACACTCATTGTAACTTCCTCTTATTTCTCTCACAATCTTCTCTCTTAGAATACAATATTCACAATGATACATAGATGCAATACAATTTCCCTCATAAAAGAGGGTTTCCTTCTAGGGAAACAAACCCTAACATAACTTCTACCATCATATCTGCGGTCTTATAATGAACAATCCATATTTACAATGAAATTACAATATAGATTCACAATGCAATTTTTCCTTTAGGGGATTCACCCTTGAAGCCCCTCTTTCCCCTGGACCCCCTAGCCGAGGGTATGAGCCCCCTGCACCCTACAATGGGGGGAAGTGCCCCCTGCAACCCCCCTACGTGGAGGGGTGTACAGTCTTCATGGGGTATAAACACATATAAAAACAATGACCTATAAAACAGAAATATAATTAGGCTCCATAACCAACACTAGGAGCATTGACACAACCAAATTGGTAACCCAATCGTGAGACCAAGAAGGGTCAAAGTTGCAATGTAAGTTGGATCAATGTGTCTCGCAAAAGGAGAAACAAACGATATCCTTGGAAAAGGGATTCCTTTATTGGTATACCCATGGAATAACGTCATAAATATAGACTCAACTCTAAGGTCCACTAAGAAAACAAACAACATGCGCTAGAAAATCTAGAAAGCAAACCAAAAAAACCAATAACTTCTCACAATGAATGTACTGGTTTGTGATGAAATCTTGTTGGATTACTAAGAGGGGGGGGGGTGAATCAGTAATAGATAAATTTAATCTTTTTTCACCATAAAATGCAAGTATTATATCAATGTAGCATTATCATCCAATAGTTGCAGATTAAATAAACAATGAACAAATGAGAAATCATACACATACACAGTACACTAGTGTTTTATGTGGAAACCCAAAGCAGGAGAAAACCACATAATGTTTTTCTTATATGTATTTAAGAATTACATTCATTGGAAGCACCAAATTCCTTTGTTTTTTATCTACAACTGGAAGGAGGCTCCAACCCCCTAGTTTATCAGGCTACAACCCCCTAGTTTATCAGGCTACAACCTGAGGGAAGCTCCAACTCCCCACTTCTCTAGCTACCACCAGAAGGAGGCTACAACCCCCTATGTTCTCTGAATACAACCAGAAGATGGATACAACCACTTGTCCTTGCCCCGTCCAACCGCCCTGAAATATAAGTATAATGATGAAACCACTGTCACACTATCACTGTGAGATATATTAATGTAAATTTGTACCAATCAACCTATACCAAAAACAAGTGCATCAACCATGCACCAACCTATACCAAACAACTTGTAATCAACATGTACCATAAACAAGTGCATCAACCATGTACCAACATATACCTCAACCTGTAATCATCCTATACCAATATAACCATCAAAATTTCTCTAGAAATACATCACACTATCCATAACCAAATACCATAAATCATTACATCAAACCATGTGCCACAACCTCATTGTTATACAACCTCTATCAGTAACATACCTCAACCAAAAGTCGTCATCAATTTCATCATCCAAATCTGATTTTTAAATCTGTAATAGACCTAGTGTATATGATCACATACCTGAAAACCTTCCTTAACTTTAAGAACAAGAGACTATCACTTTATCAAACTTTACTTTAGTCTCACATGACTAATTTTCGATTAGTCAACAACCCTAAATTGCAATAATCATAACTATGTACCTATAATGAATTAAGATTTAAAAATGGTATACAATTTTCTTTAGTGTCTTTTATGAAATTCCTCCATATTTCACTACTTGGAAACTCTTAGAAAATGAGTTATAGCAAAAATGGCATACCTTGTTGAATTCTGGCTTATTCTAGAGAGTGAACTTGTAGAGAGTGCCCCGCACAAAATATTTTTTGTATGGATCTAAAAATTGTACACAAAATACTACAGACTATACTCTAACCAATACATCTAGTCTTATTGAATTTGGATATGTTATGAATATGTTATGACATTTTTACCCGAAACATATGTTTTAGATTAGTTTCAGGACTAGCCACAAACCCTATTTTCCACAGCGTGTAACTCCAAAAATACAACGAACCACAAGTTGAAATTCATATCACATCTACTTGGATATGTTTCGTCAATGACCTCCCAATTTCACGGTCTGAATCATTCTAGAAAAAAAATTGTTGGGAAAATGGTGAGATGTCTTGTAAATAACATACCTTAGAAAGCATCATCAAAAGAATTTATCCTCCCTTGAATTTCGGCCTTCTTTACTTCACCTTCCCTCTAAAATTATGCTTAGATATCCTTTGGTTACCTCGATCACTTGTAGATATTCAATATGCTCAAGTGTGATTAAAATTAGACAACCTTGCCTCTTATTTATACTTTCATGTAGCTTCCTCAAGGGGTTACTTTTTAACCATCTTAACCCACTTTCCTTATTTTAGGGTTAACCCACTTCTAACCACTTGTCCACTTATTAATTTATCCATTAACTTGATTATTTAAAAAATATATTTGGTATCCACTTTGACTTATAATACACTCATCACTTCACTTTGGTATTTATCTTCTAAAATCTCTTAAACCACTTTCTTTATTTTAGGGATAACCCACTTCTAACTACTTGTCCACTTAGTAATTTCTCCATTAACTTTATTATTTAAATAATCTATTTTGTATCCACTTTGACTTATAGTACACTAATCACTTCACTTTATTATTTAAATAATTTATTCTTTGCAACCACTTTGACTACTTTGACCTTTTGGGGCTTCTAGATGACTCATAAGGGTTCTCCAACTTCACATAGCCATAAATTTCTAACCGTGAGGAGTTATGTGATGTTCCACATACCATCGAAAATGGCATAACATGTAATATCCATCTAGAATAGTCTTACCTACAAATATATCAAAACTCATACTATTATCCATCAAACAAACTTGGGTCCATTACCCAAACCATTATGCTACCATAATTCTCTACTGGACTTTCTTCAAGGGTTGACATCAATGACAACCAACCCAAATAATAAAAAATACCCCCCTTTGGCATATATGGCAACACTCTGATGCAATAATGAAGTCATGCCATGCAATATTGAAGTCATATCACTCATTCTCCCCCTATGACCATCGCTCCCCCTGTGACCATCGCTATGTTCTCTGCATCTGATAAATATCTCCCCCTTTGACATCAATGGCAAATGTATCTTTCCATTTGGGGTTGCTCCCCCTAACTGAACTTCATTTGGGAGTAGTCCCCCTAATTGAAATCTTCCTGAAACTTATCTCCCAACCTAAACTGTCCTCTTTATGGTGCTTCCTCATGTAAATATAAGACAAAGGTAAGCATTCAAAAGCATTCATTTTGGAGTAGAAATTACTCTGAGTCTCTGGCAAAGATACTCAAAGGCTTCACGTGTAAGCAGTTTTGTAAATATGTCTACCACTTGTTATTTTGTGCCCACATATTCAACTATGATGTTCTTCTCTACAACGTTTTCCTGTAGAAAGTGATACTTGATTGGAATGTGCTTCGTCTTGGAGTGCATCAATGGGTTCTTTGAGATACTAATGGCGCTTGTATTATCAAAATAGATTGGGATGGGCTCATCATACTCAACCTGTATATATGTATGAGTTTGTTTCATCCATAGAACCTGCGTACAACATGTTGCTGCTGCAATATACTCTGCCTCGGCTATAGATAAGGATATTGATGATTGTTTCTTACTTATCCATGATACTAAACACTCACCCAAGTATAACACTGCTCCACCGGTGTTTCATCAGCCATAAATGAAACCTTCCCAATCTTCATCTATGTAGGTAATAAGTGATAGATCCTTAGATTTTGGATACCATAATCCAAACTCTTTTGTTCCTTTGAGATATCTGAAAATCCTCTTCACTAATAATGCATGTGATTCCTTTGGTGCTTCTTGAAATTGTGTCACCTGTCCAATTGCCTACATTACATCTGGTCTGGATGTTGTCACATATAACAAGATGCCAATCTTCGACCTATATTTCCTCTGGTATGTAGACTTTGAATCATCATCTTTGCTCAACTTGCAACTGGTTTGCATATGAGTGGTAACTGGTTTGCAATATTCCATTTCAAACCTCTTTATCATTTTTGTGATATATTTAGTTTGAGAAATAAAAATTCCTTGGTTTCTTTGACGTATCTGAAGACCCAGAAAGAAGGATAGTTCTCCGAATAATGAAATTTCAAATTCATTTTGCATATCCTTTGCAAATTTCTGGCTTAACCTGTCATCATTGCTTCCAAAAGTAATATCATCCACATAAACTACAATTAATAAAATACTATCTTGAGTTACCTGATGTAGAGGTTGTTGTTTGCACTTCATTTTCTGAACCCTGCCTTCTGTAAATATTTATCCAGTCTAGAGTACCATGCTCTAGAAGCCTGTTTTAGACCATACAAGGCCTTCTTCAATTTACACACATAATCTTCATTCTCTATCAACTGAAATCCTTCTAGTTGTTCAATGTAGACTTCTTCTTCAAGTTACTCGTTCAGAAAAGCCAATTTCATGTCCATCTGATACACTTTAATATTCTTGGAGCATGCATAAGCTAGGAGTAATCAGATTGCTTCCATTCTGGCAACTGGAGTAAATGTCTCTTCAAAGTTGATTCCTTCAACCTGTGCATATCCTTTACATACCAAGCTAGCTTTGTTCCTTGTAACCTGTCCATCTTCATTCAATTTATTTATGAATACCCACTTTGTGCCAATCACATTCTTATTCTTTGGTCTTGGAACCAATTCCCAAGTGTCATTATTCTCTATTTGATCCAATTCTTCATCCATGGCCTTATTCCAAAATTCATCCTTTCTTGCCTCTTCAAAATGGTTAGGTTCAATCGTAGATGAGAGTGCTAGGTGCATTTATTCTGGTGAACAAAATCTTCTTCTAGTCTCAACTCCTGCATCTTTGTTTTCGATTATCTGATCTGAAGGATGATTCTTCTGTACTCGTTTTCTAGGTGCCTTTTGAGGCACTTGTTGAACTTTCTCTTCTACTTATGTCTGATTGTCTTCATCTTCCCCTTCTACTTCTTCTTCATCTTCTACCTTTTCTTCGTAAATTTGTTCCATTGATTCATTTTCTTTTTCCTTTAATTCTCGTCCACTTGTTTCATCAATTGTTATATTGATGCTTTCTACAACTTTTTTCTACCTCATATTGTAACACTTGTATGCTTTCCTTGTACTTGAGTAACCAGTAAGTACTCCTTTTTCCACATGAGAGTCAAACTTTCCCATTCTGCCATCTTCTCTTTTGATGTAGCTTTTTCTTCCAAATACTCTGAAGTTCTTCACATTTGCTAGTCTTCCTTTCCATAGCTCGTAGGGAGTTTTGTCAATGTTTTTTATGAGAATTACTTTGTTTTGAATATGAATTGTTGTATGCACTGCATGTGTCCAAAATATATCTGTCAATTTGGAGTCCATTAACATTGTTCGAGCCATTTCCTGTACTGTCATGTTCTTTCTTTCAACAAATCCATTTTGTTGAGGTGTCCTAGCAATGGAGAATTGCCTTTTTATTCCATGCCTGCTACAATAGTCCATAAATTCCTTTGAATTGATGTCTCCTCCATTGTCATATCTCAAACATTTGATTTTTGAATCCATTTCATTTTCATCCATTTCCTTGTAGACCTTGAAGTTTTCAAAAGCTTATGACTTATTCCTGAGAAAGCAAACTGCAGTCATTCTTGTATAATCATCAACTAATAACATAAAGTATTTCTCACCTTTTAAACCCTTTGTTGTAGTTGTTCCAACTAGATAAATATGCACAATTTCCAATGGTCTTGTCGTTGAATATTCTTTTGATTTAAACCTGGTATTTGTTTTCTTTCCTTGTTGACAATGCTTACATAAAGTGTTGGTTGGTTTCGTAATCTGGGACATTTCTCTAACTGCTTCCTTTTTGCTGAATTTGACAATGTTATCAAAGTGTGTGTGACCCATTATTCTATTCCATGGCTAACTTTCATATTATTTTCCTAGACAACACTTTTCATTTCCAATTTCACTTAGTACATATATGTTGCTTGAAGTTCTTGTAGCTCTTGCAATCAATTTTCCTTAACCTTCTTTTCTTATCTCTCACTTTTGTGAATAAAAAATAACTTTATGACCTTGGTCACACATTTGAATCACACTTAGAAGATTATGTTTCATATCTTATACTAGTAGAACATTTTTTTCCTTGGTATTCTTGTTTCCAATTCTGACTGTTCTGTTTCCAATGATTTTAGCTGAATCATCATTTCCAAAGGAGATTGATCCATCTCTTTCCTTTCTTAATGTAAGAAACCTGTCATTATCACCTGTCATGTGTTTTTAACAACCACTATCAACATACCAACCACGTTTCTTTTTCTTATCTTGCAGAGAAAGTGTTCATTCTTCATTGCTATATTGATTCTGCTTTCTTATCCATGTTCTCTTCTAAGGTTCCTGTCTATGACTGTTGTTGTTTTGGTGTGGTTCTCTAGGATAAATTTTCATTCTGCAATCTTTGGCCATGTTTCCAAAGTTGTTTCACTTGTAGCATTCCACTTCAGTGCTCAATGATTCAAACCTGTTGTAAATTCTTCTCTGTGTTTCACTAGGCCTTCTTGGATAACCCTTTTGTGTATGACTTTCAAAGTTGTTTATGTTCATGTTGTTATCTCTGCAATTCATAACTTTATGTTCAAATTATTACATGCATAATATAAACCAAAAAACATAGTTTGATACATGGGAGTTAAAGATCTTCTTAAAGGAGTTTCTCTTCTGCATCCTTCTTCTTCCTGAGGCCTATCTGTCGGTTGCTGATTTTGAAATCTGAATATTCTCGATGGAGTGTCCCTATAATCTTCCTTTTAGATCTTCCTATCCCCTTTGATTGTTTCTGCATAGATTTTTGGATATGTTTCTTGCTATGTTGTTTTGGATCTTGATCCCTTTTCTGTCTGATTGTATCCAAGTCCGGATTTGTCACAATGAGGTTTTTCACTGCTAATAATTTCATCCAAAACTTTTGAGTTGTTCGGCATATTTTTGTTTTGAAGATCCTTTCTTAATGTGACAATCTCTGCTTCCAAATTTCCAATGATCATGTCTCTTTCTTCTAGCTGTTCTTTGAGTGCTTCTTCAATTCTTTTATCTTCTTCTATTTGAACCTTCAAATTTGTGCTCATTTGTTCTAGTTCTTGAGTGTCTTCTTTCTTGTCTAGTTCCGCTTGTAGCTTCTTGTTTTTCTTCTTTTCTCTTCTTATAACTTCTATGGAACACAACAATTCTTCTCAGTAGTCAACTTCTGCCTCTTCATAATCTTCTTCTGCCTCTTCATATTCTTCTTCGATGTCTTCTTTGTCAGAGTCTTCTACTACCATGAATAGAACTATTTCTGTCTCACTGTCACTAACTTCATCTTCATCTGATGATGAGATGTATTCTTTGGTGCATAAGCTTTTCTTGAAAACTTTCTTTGTGGTTCTTTTTCCTTTATATGTTTGTTTGTTATTTGAGTAATCTTCGCCATTCCTCTTATTTTTCTTATGAGGACATTTGTTAGAAAAATGACCAATACCATCACAATTAAAACAAATCAAAATAAACTTACCTTTATATTTGTCGTTGGTTCCCTTGTTCAATCTTCTGACAAAGTTGGCCATTTATTCATCATCTTATGAGATGTCACTGTTGCTTCTATGTTCTTTTTCCTTTTCCTTTCCCTTTTTCTTTGACCTTTTGGATGCTTTGACAACTGCTTCGTTTATATATGTATTTTCATGCTCAATTCTCATTTCATACTCTGTGAATATTACATGTAGTTCATCCATGCTTATTGATTCTAGATCTGCTCTTTCTTCTAGTGTTGATATCTTAGGATTAAATATCATAGGGAGAGATCTTAGTACCTTTTGAACAATTACAGATTCTTTAATTTCTTCTCCCAATCGTATGATTGCATTTACTGTTTCATCGACTCGTAAGAAGTAATATACAATATTCTCATCCTCCTTCATCTTTAATTGTTCGAACTGACCTCTATAAGTTTGAATCTTTACTGCATTGAATTTTGAATCTCCTTCATAAATATTTTGAAGCTTGTCCCAAATATCTTTAGTGGATTTACAATGTATAACTTTGGTGTAAACTGATTCACAAAGACCATTCAGAAGTGCATTTGTGGCTTTGGAATTATTTTGTCGGAGTTTTATTTCTCTTTCATTTGTCGACGGAACTGTTGGTTCTTTGTATCCATCTACAACTGATTGCCAAATTTCAAATCCTTATTCATGTATATGTGTTTTCATCCTTCTGCTCCAAAATGCATACTTTTGTCCATCAAACTGTGGTATTCCTTTTTTATACATGTTGTTTCTCTCCATGATCTACCTTTCAGTGGTTAAACTGATTTTTGAAGGAACCTGCTCTGATACCAATTGTTGGATTACTGAGAGGGGGGGTGGATCGGTAATAGAGAAATTTAATCCATTTTCACCAAAAAATGCAAGTGTTATATCAATGTAGCATTATCATACAATAGTTGCAGAGTAAATAAACAATGAACAAATGAGCAATCATACACATACACAGTACACCAGTGTTTTACGTGGAAACCCAAAGCGGAAGAAAACCACATAATGCTTTTACCAGCTGCAACTGGAAGAAGGCTCCAACCCCCTAGTCTCTCAGGCTACAACCTGAGGGAAGCTCCAACTCCCCACTTCTCTGGATACAACCATAAGGAGGCTACAACCCCCTATGTTCTCCGGATACAACCGGAAGGTGGCTACAACCACCTGTCCTTGCCCCGTCCAACCACATTGAAATATAATTAGAATGATGGAACCACTATCACACTATCACTGTGAGATATACTATTTTAAACTTGTACCAATCAACCTATAATCAACATGTACCATAAACAACTGCATCAACCATGCACCAACCTATACCATAAACAAGTGCATCAACCATGCACCGACCTGTACCAAACAACTTGTAATCATTTTATACCATAAACAAGTGCATCAACCATGCACCAACCTGTACCTCAACCTATAATCATCATGTACCAATATAACCATCAAAATTTCTCTAACAATACATCACACTATCCATAACCAAATACCATAAATCATTACATCAAACCATGTGCCACAACCTCACTTTTATACAACCTCTATCTGTAACACACCTCAACCAAAATCCCTCATCAATTTCATCATCCAAATATGATTTTTAACTCGTAATAGACCTAGTGTATATGATCACATACCTGAAAACCTTCCTTAACTTTAAAAACAAGAGACTGTCATTTTATCAAACTTTACTTTAGTCTCACGTGACTAATATCGGATTAGTCAATAACCCTAACTTGCAATAATCATAACTATGTACCTGTAATAAATTAAGATATGAAAATGGTACAAAATGTTCTTCAATGTCGTTTATGCAATTCCTCCATATTTCATTACTTGGTACCTCTCAGAAAGTGAGTTATAGCAAAAGTGGCATACCTTGTTGAATTCTAGCTTATTCTAGAGAGCGAACTTGTAGAGCATGCCCCGCACATAATATTTGTTATATGGATATGAAAATTGTACCTAGAATACTAAAGGATATATTCTAACCAATACATTTGGTCTTACTGAATTTGGATTTGTTATGATGAAGTTATGACATTTTTACCCGAAACACATGTTTTAGACTAGTTTCAAGACTAGCCACAAACCCTATTTTCCACGGCGTGTAACTCCAAAAATACAATGACCCACAAGATAAAATTTGTATCACAACTACTTTGATATGTTTCCTCAATGGACTCCCAATTTCATGGTCTGAATCATTCTAGAAAAAAATTTATTCTGAAAATGGTGAGATAACCTATAAATAACATACCTTAGAAAGCATCATCAAAAGAATTTATCCTCCCTTGAATTTCGGCCTTCTTTACTTCACCTTCCCTCTAAAATTCGTCTTAGATATTCTTTCGTTACCTCAATCACTTGTAGATATTCAATATTCTCAAGTGTGATTAAAATGAGAGAACCTTTCCTCTTATTTATATTTTCATGTAGCTTCCTCAAGTGGTTACTTTTTAACCGTCTTAACCCACTTTCCTTCTTTTAGGGTCAACCCACTTCTAAACACTTGTCCACTTA
>JASDQU010244394.1:100245-117429 GCA_032191745.1 Picea mariana
TACCTTCTAAAATCTCTTAAACCACTTTCCTTATTTTAGGGCTAACCCACTTCTAACCACTTGTCCACTTAGTAATTTCTCCATTAACTTTATTATTTAAATAATTTCTTTTGTATCCACTTTGACTTATAGTACACTCATCACTTCACTTTATTATTTAAATAATTTCTTCTTTTCAACCACTTCGACTACTTTGACTTTTTGGGGCTTCTAGATGACTCATGAGGGTTCTCCAACTTCACATGGCCATAACTTTTTAACCATGAGGAGTTATGTGATGTTCCACATACCACCTTAAATAACATGACATGTAATATCCATATAGAATAGTATTACCTACAAATATATCAAAACTCATACCATTATCCATCAAACAAACTTGGGTCCATTACCCAAACTGTTGTGCTACAAGAATTCTCTATCGAACTTTCTTCAAGGGTTGACATCAATGACAAACAACCCAAATAATCAACAAATCCAACATCACGGGAACACGTGCGAAGGGGCTGGGATGAGTGGGTGGATCAATTACGTTGGAGATCTTCTTAATGGACTTAAGCCCTGGTGCAAGTCCCCTTACGGAGAGAGCCGCGGGTGACCCTCCAAGGAGCTTGAGTGAGTTTGACCAATGTTTGACCTAGGTATAGTGAAGACTCCCCTTCACTATCACCTTATGTAAAGAACCTGAATATTATGGAAATTAAGGTCATCAACTCACAGTCAGCCTCCAGGAGGGTATAATCAACAGTCGGGTCGAAAGGATGGGTAGGATATCAAGTCTGAAATCCTTCAAGAGGACTGAGAACAAGAGGACTGGAAAAATATCTAAAGGATCCCAAACGGATTCAGGATTCACGAAGTTCTAAGACCAAATGGGAAAAAAATTATTATCAAGAAGAAACCCTAATAAACTAACGTTCCATTACGTTTGGTTAAGCCTTGGAGGGGTAATCTCCACTTCTCTCCTTCACGTGACCTCGTTTTTAACCCCTATGTGAGAGGGGGGTCCCAACTATGCTTATATGAAAATTGGATTTTCTCTCCCTATCGAAAGATTCTAAGTTTATTTTAGTTGCTTTGGAGAGTTCACCTCACAATTTATTCCAAAGATCTATCTTGATCTACTATTGATGTACATACCCTAAAAAGAAAGGTTGCTAGATCATTTTTATTAAGTGTTTGATTTTATGGTTGTTGATTTACTCAAGGGTGCGGTAGTGAAACTGATGATGTTTAAAGTAATCAACTACAAAAAGGTGCAAAGAACAATGCAATGCAATAATTCCTTTTCGTTGAAAACTAGCTAAAGTAGGGAGGGGAGTTCTTTATTCGTTTATAATGATAACTACGCACTCAAAAACATGTAATCTTAATTTTCTTTTCAATGAAATGGAAAACAATGTTAAATGACAAAATGAAGTTTTTGCAATTTGAAAGAAAAACAATTTCCTAAGCTACTTTTGAAAACACTCCAACAAAGTTTTATTCTTTCTTTTTTTCTTTTCAAGTAAATGCAATTTGATAGGAATTCCATCTGTTTCTTTTCTTTCAATCTACAATGTGTAATGCACTGAAAAGTAGATAAAAAGGAAGAAAGAAAAGATTCCAAATTGAAACACGCAAAAATCAAGGATTCAAAAATGAAAAAAGTCTTCCAAATGACGGAAAATCAATCAACATTCAAAGAAATCAGAGCAAGAGTGGGAAAACAATCAAAGATAAATTTCTCCAAACAATTTTTCAAGTAGATTCCAAGGATCTGTAGACTACTTGAGGAGGTCAAGACAGGTGTTTCTGGTCAGACCAATGGAACAATAAGTTCAATAATATGACATATGAGTGACATACAGAAAAAGAGGGAAAATTTTCAAGAAGAAAATGCAAAAAAAATCACAAAAAAAATTGTAAAATTCAGAGCAATAAATCTAAGGAAGATCCAAGGTGATTTTGGAGTGTTGAAGAGGGCCACAAAAAACAGATCTAAGTGGGTTTTTTGAAGGATAAATCTTCAAAAAGGGGTCTCAAGATAATGGTCACTCCCTGAAAATGGAGACAGAGCGATTGGTCACTCCCTGTGAAGGGAGAAAGGGCGACCATAAAGTATGGTCACACTTGGTAAACCTAGGAGGATGACTGGTCTCTCCCTTATAGAGAAAAAAGGGCGACCATAGAGGGTTGGTCACTTCATTATAGAGAAAAAGGTGCAAACAAAGTAGGTTGGTCGCTTTGTTTACACAGGGAAAGGATGACCAAACCTGGGAAGTGAAAAAATGGTGGATCTGGACGAGATCTGACAGATCTGGGATATGGGTTTCTTCAACTAGACTAAAAAGAGAGTGGATAAATGATTGGGATGGAACAAGAGCACTTAAAACGAAAGATATCTCTAGAAAGAATATTAAAAAATTCAACAATCTAAGAGGATTAATACATGAAGAAGAAATCCCTAGTATGGTTGCCAATCTGTTGTAGGGATTTTGTATCATGTAGTAGTTGATCTCCCTTAGGTTCTACCAGTGCCTAAGAAATGAATAGAGACATAAAATAAGGATGTTCCTAGATCTGATTCATAAATTAAAACAACCAAAGACGAAAACCTCCCGAATATCAAAGCAATCATGCATGGATTAACAACAGATCTAACAGTATATCATAACACATAATTATACTAATTCTATACAAACGAATACATAATATTATATGAACAATTAGATAGAGGGAAACATCCAGTATGTCTTCTATTAATAAAAGAATCAATATTACAACTTACATAAGTAGATTGAAGAGATGGCCTCCTTCCAAGCTCCTTGCCAAAGTCTTGCAACCAAATCACTAGAGTAACTTTGCTAAATCTTTCCTCCTTCCTTCCCATGGGAAATGGCTCGATTCTTATAGGGATTTAGGGATAAGGCCATATAGTTATTAGGATAATATTCTTGATCTTATAATGGAATATTTATCGAGAGTAAACCTTGAGAAATTAGTGGTAAGTCTCATCCATCGAAACCAAATCCAAAAATAGGATCTTCTAGACTTGGTCGCTCCCTAGACACATAGATAGAGTGATTTATTGCTCCTTGGCAGGCCAAAAGGAGTGACCATCCATTTTCGTCACTCCCTCAATGAAGGAAAAAGGTGTCTAAGTTAGAATTTGGCTGGAAACTTAGGGAATAAGTAGTAGGTTTTAAGGGTTAAAATGAGGGGTTTCTAGGGTATAATGACCTAGTGATTAGGTGATCTTTAGGTAACAATGACCTAGTAATTAGGTGGAAAATAAATCTATAACACCTATCATCCCTCCACCCTCTCAGATAAGGAGATCCCCCTATTGCCTCATCCAGGGTTGGGTCAACCCAATCAACTCTAAAAGGATTTGTGAGCATAGAAGTTGTTGGATTAGGAAATTTTGGGTAATTTTTGGGAAACATGTAGGAGAAAACCATGCGACAAGTCAACAAAGGATAATTGTGCATGGAAGACAATTAGCGCATATGTAGGAGCCAAAATGTGAAAGACAAAAATTAGTTAGAAGTAGTTAGACCTTTTGGTCCATTTTGTAACACGATACACCCTAATATCAATGTATAAATATGTATGGTTTTTGGGTAGAAGGGAGCGGTGATTAGAGTGATTCAATGATTAAATGGGAGAAAGGATAGGTTGTTGGAGTAAGATATGAGAGTGAGATCGAAGGAGCTAAGTGTGCATTGTATGTGCGAACGACTAGGGAATTTTGGGTGGAACTGATGTATATTATTTGAGCGCAGTGCGCACCTATTGTAAAGACTAAATATGGATGAATAATATAAGAATCCATTCATTATAGACGTAGCCCTGTTTGGGGTGAACCAGGTTAAATTCTTGTTTTCTGATGTGTGTGTTGTTATGATGTGTTGGTTTAATCTGTTTATTGCACATATGTAATAGATTCTTATGAGTTGATCTGAATATATAATTGAGGGTTCCACACATAGGGTATATTACATATTGAATGATTTTTAAGTAAGAATGAATGTTAGAATAATATCCATTCCCTTCATGACTATGGAATCCTAGTTCATATAGTCCCCATAGGTGCCTCGGGTGAGACTTCACCTGCTTGCGGGTGATGTCGAAAGGGACGATATATTTAGGGTTTTGTTGGTGATTTAATGTTGAACCTCAGATCTGCCCACTGCTCGCCAACAAATGGTTTTGTTGTTGAGATCGGGATTTGTGACTAAGGGGGATGTGGAGGCCTACTAAGGAGGAGATTGTACAATGGTTGGACATGAAGGAGATTGAGTTTGTTGTAGATTAGAATAAGAATCCATAGATTAGCACAAAGAAATGACTACAAAGGTATGTGTTTATAGATTTGCATGAAACTTTCTTTGCTCACTTTTCAAATATTTTAGCATAGTGGATCCAAAGATTAATTGAATAGATCAGAATATTGTGTACTGTTGTTCCAAGAAATTGGACTCCTACATTAATTAAGAAATTCAATTCTATAAGCAATCAGGTATCGCGTGCAAAAAAATTACTGGCTGGAAAGTGTGTTGGGAGGTTACATTACTGAATTTTCCATAGATTGTACTCATTTGCATAGCGCTGCTGAAAGGGAATTCTTTAAGGGACCAAGTGGAAGATAGCTAAAGTAACTATCTACTTGGATTAAGATGTTATTGTGTGACAAGGGAGTTATGAAAATGGAATATGATTTCTAAGAACCTTTGTGCACATAGGGGGACTGGGGGATGACCAGGGGATGGTCTGACCATAAAGAGGGATGGAGAGAAGGAATGAGGAACTAATGGGTTGGGAAGCCAAGAGAAGAAGAGTGTGCGGCAAATGAAGAGATTTGAGTATTGGCTAGTGGTAAGAGATTTAGACCAAATAAGAAGAGGATTGTGGCTGAGAGAGAGGATAAACACAGTGAGAATGAGGAAAGAGAAAATGGTGTGATACTCTATATCGAAGGGGTTCTGCGCACAAAAGAAAAGATCTTTCAGCTCAGTCCAGTATAAGAATATCCCACTTAGATAAGACTTTGTGTCGAACCCACAACCCTATGTGTATCGCCAAGAACTGAGGTAAGATCAAAAGCTTTGTCAATTATAGTTAATGAAGGAAGTAAATATAGTAGTAAAAGTAGTCAGAGTAGTGGAAGTAATATGGCAAGTTAGAATCAGTTAGTGTTATCAGGAAATAATACTACACAGAACAAAATGGAAGGAGTAGATCCTAGTTTAAGAATGCCTATTTTCCATGGAGTGGGGACATATGATCCAAAACAACATTTGTTCATTTGTGAGACAATATGGGCTGTGAAGAACGGTCAATATGATGATGCGAAGATTTCATAGTTGACATCGACATTCAAAGACCATGTATTATTATAGTACATGAAATATCAGACTACTACACATGTGGGACATACTAGAACATTAGTAGAGGTAAGACAACTTCCATTGAAAGAGTTTCAGAAACCTAAGTCCGAGTCACAATGCATTACAGAGCTGAAGGAGATCAAGTAGATAGTGAATGAATCAGTGTGGGACTATGGTAAAAGATTTAAGATACTGAAGGAACGATTGGCATTCCAAATTCTAGATGAATAAAAAAGAGAGTGGTTTATTGTAGGATTGTTGCCGCATATACGCTTCCCTTTGACACAACAAAAGATTGTGTATCAAACAAAATCCTTAGAAATTGCAATGAAATTAGAAGCATCCTCGGTAGGAGAAAATGGTGCAGGGATAGTTCAAGTGAAGTTGTAGTTAGTAATGTTGACTATTCAAATGTAGGAATTTGTGAAAGGTAAAGAAAAGTGTGAGGAGGTCTGGTGCATCACATGTAGAGCATAAGGTCATTATAAAAATGAATTCCCAAAATTTCAGCAGTATTTGAATACATGAGCTCCAAATCCACTAAGAGTATGGTGTGAGACTTGAAAAATGATGGGTCATCACCCTACTTCTTGACCGTTGATGCAGAAGTACCAGAGTACTGCGAGAAACCTGTGGACATGCTCTTAATGATGGAATCCCGAGTATTATTAGTATTATAAATACTTTACCAACAAAGAAATTATGCATTGGATTGGTTTGAGTCATAAGTGTTCTATCCTTGCATGCACCATCACCAGTTGCCAACAAAACTCAACACCATGGCTCATGGGTGGTTGTGGCAAGTGGTGGACTTCAATTGTCTATTTGTTTCCTATATTGATATTTATCGAATTCAGATTCAATGAATTTGCAAGTTGGAAACAATCTTCCTTTCTACTCATTTGTAAATGCTTTCACTGACATACACACCTTCCCACACCATCCAATGTACACAACGATGCAATTTATCTGTTGTCGGTCAGCCTGGTTGACGTGACCTCGTTTTTTGACACTCAAACTTAACTCCCTTGCAGTTTTATCCCAGATCAAGTAGCATAAATGGTTTGATATTTGAACTCCCAAATCGTAAGTATTTTTTTGTCAACCAATGCAAAGTTATTGTAGATTCTTACTTTTCCAGGAAACTTCACCCTTGAGTTGAATTCTCATATCAGTTTACAAGAATTTAAAATTGTTATTGCTAGACGAAGGACAAGGTCATAATTTTTTCTTATCTTAGTGATGAAAGTGAATTTTTCAGTTGGGTACTATAACTTGGTTGATTTTTCATAGTCACCAAAAAATACTAAACTTAACTCGATTGTAAATTCTGTCTATCCAACGACATGGTGCAAAGTCAACTGTTAACTTTTCTTGACTTTGCTCCATGTCCCTTGGATGCACATAATTTTTTACCAATATCCAGCCTGTTACATAGCATTGAATGTTGAAGTAGGTGGATTATAGGCTGTCAGATCTGAATTGCTTTCAGATTCGATGGCCTATATTCCACCTGTCACAACATTCAATGATGTGTAGCAGGATGGATATTGCTCGCCCACCAAATTTGCAATTCAGATAAGGATTGCCCCTCCAAAGTTAGGTCAAGATTTCAATTATATAGGGATAAGTTACTAGTTTATAGTCAAAATTATGTGGTTTTTCATTTTCTGTGTATATAGTGAAAAGAATAAAAACATAAAACGTTTAAATTAAGCCACAATTTTAATCTTGTAGATGAGATACGTGGTATAACATAGATAATACATTTTTTTTTTTAAATGCATAAAAAAATTTGACATCTTATAAATCTTACCTATAAAGTGAAGAAAAACAAATCCACTTCAAAAATATTTAAGTTATAAATCTTACCTATAAAGTGAAGAAAAACAAATCCACTTCAAAAATATTTAAGTAGAGTTATCCATGTTATTTTCCAACAACATACGATATAATGGGATAGACATGATACAATGACATCTTTGAAATCAATTTAATATATGTTGTTTTCAAATATGGTAAAGAAAAGACCACTAGTTTGTAAATATCTTCTTATCGACTAAAATATTTTTTTATATTATATGTTGTTTTCGAATATGATAAAGAAAGGATCACTAGTTTGTAAATATCCTGAAAATCATTTGTAAATATCCTCCTTAGACTAAAATATTTTTTACATTAAAATAATGTATCTAATAAATAGTTTGTAAATATCTTTTGTACATGAAAATATTTTTGCATTCATAAAATAAATTTAATAAATAAATTGATCTTTTCAAAATCAAAAATAAATTATACACTATAAATTAAATTATATTCACGGTTTGGATTCAAACAAAGACTTTTGATTACAAAAATAAATCTAGTAAATGACTAGATTGCTTTTACATTACAATAACGCATCTAGTAAATGACTAGATTTATCCACATTGAATTTTTTTTTTCATTAAAGTTTAAAGTAATGAATTTAGTATAAAGTATACACTCTTGGGATTCAACAAAGACTTTCGCATTACAATAATGAATTTAGTAAATGACTAGATAGATTAGACAATGACGAGTTAGGTTCTACAATGTTTAAAATTTGGAAGGAGGATTAAGAATTACAATGTTATTAAAAATTTACATTTAAGATATATATTTTATTAATAAATTAATGTATATAATTATTTTATTATAAATATTATAAAAAAAAAATAATGAATATAATTATTATAAAAAAAAAATAATGAATATAATTATTTTATTATTAATATTATAAAATTTGGAAGGAGGTTTAAGAATTACAATGTTATTAAAAATTTACATTTAAGATATATATTTTATTAATAAATTAATGCATCTAATTATTTTATTATAAATATTATAAAAAAATTAATGAATATAATTATTTTATTATAAAAATGAGTACTAGATGATATTTATATTATAATGTTAATATATTTGAATTATTTGGTACTTATAGTTTATTAATAAGATTTGATAGATTAATTAATATAATATTAATATTAATAACTATAAGATTTTATTGATAAGAATTGATATATTAATTAATGTAATATTAATATTAATAACTACAAAATTTTAGAGATAATAATAAAATTTAATTGTATATGTAACTATTGATTTGATAGATTAATTAATATATTATTAATATTAATAACTAGATAAGATTTGATAGATTAATTAATGTCATATTAATTACGTCGAAGGCATTTTTTATGAGCAGGTTTTTCTCAATTTTTTCGTCGTCTATCTTGGACCAATCAAATATGAACATGTGGTCATCATCCACTGGTTGGCCTTTATTCAATATTTTATCCACGCTTCTTCTCATTGACTGAATCTAAACTGCAACTCTTCTTCAACGATTCCAAACTGTGACGACTAAATAGAAAATGTTTCTGGTCTGCCCTTTGCTTAGGCTTTGGCAACTACTATCCACTTTCAACCATGATCCTGTTGGAATATGTAAGAGAACCAAGGGAGCCTTCATTGCAGTGATATCTTGGTATTTCCAGGGATTGTAGAGTTTGAACGGTTTTTCTCAAGGGTTTTAAGCTGAGCATGCAAAATAGCTGGACCAGAGTGATAGGGCAGCCATAGAAAAGAAGAGGAAGGTGGAGGTGGAAGAAGAAGAAGAAACAAATACATATAGAAAGGCATGATTTTTAGGTGTTAAGAAAGGCCAGAGGACAACTGGACTACTATCAATTGTATTTTATCCCTTCCACATGTACATTTTCAATGCAAATCACAATAGTAATCTTAGTAGAGATGATAGTACCTTATGTTTACCTTGGACATTTTTCTGGAACTCTTAGATGTGAGCAACGTTTTAGAATTAGGTAAACATATGACTACAATGTTTCCATTAAATACAACAAATCCATCAACGATATTGATGGAGGGGGTTAAAATATTTGTCATCTCACACATTTCCATCTTGTGACATGGCCAACGGATAAAACTATGCCATGTGTCAATTTATGTGGAAAATATTTCCATGTTTTCATACCCTCCACCACCCTGTTGCACGCCTTTGCACCAACCTCCATCCACCGCCCTACTGCACCACCGCCCTGTTGCACCATCGCCCTTATCCTTCCCCTTTGCACCGACCTCCCTCCACCGCCCTGTTGCATCACCAACCTTATCCTTCCCCTTTTCATTACAACGTTGCATATTACAGTCTACCATTTTCATGTTCATGGTCCTCCTCTCACTACAACTCTCTACAATATTGTCTAGACAAAATAACGATGACGATGGTATGTCCATGACTCTTCAAATGAGTAGGAAATGTCACCAAGGGTATGAGAGAGCGTCCAATATGGTGTAGGCCTCCAAGTATTCTTTGTACACTCACGACAACATCAATGAGTATTCCATCAATTTTTGTATATATTAAATTTACAACTCTGCAATATCATCTAGACAAAATGATGATGATGATGGAATGTCCATGACTCTTCACATGAGCAGGAAATGTCACCAAGGGTACGATAGAACCTCCACAATGTTGCAGACCTCCAAGGATTCTATGTACACTCGTGACAACATCAACAAGTATTCCATCAAATTTTGTATATATTAAATTTATAGGCCTCCAAGGATTCTTTGTACACTCGCGATGACATCAACGAGTATTCCATCAAATTTTATATATATTAAATTTACATATCTCATTAGACTGGGCATTTGGAACTCCATTGTAAGGTTCAACCATTATTCTCCTGGTGCATAATTCACAGAAATTTATTTCAATATATTACATGCTAGAGTTTAGCTAAAAATGATCTTAACCACACAGTAATAGTACACTCACTAGGTACATTGCAACCAAAGTTTACTATCATGTAGGACACAATTACTAAATCAATCTTGTTTACTATTGAAATGACTTGTTAAAAGCATAGTTCTAATTGGAAGTGATTCACCGACCGCTTGGTAGGATGCTGTCAGAACTAGCTTTAGTTGAGTAGTGGTGTGAGGTGAAAACACGATGATCCTTTCACCCCACTTTAACCATTTGTTTTGGAACATTTGTTGTGTTAACAGGGGAGGAAACATAGATGTAGCAATCATGAAGATGAATATGGATGTGTTGGGCCAAGTGTTGGACATTTTCGAGGAGAGGTTGGCAAAGAGAAAGTACTTGGTAGGGAATTTCTTAGTGACAAATCTCCAACATATGTTGTGGATGCACTACCTGATGGATGTTTGTAGAATGTTTCCCCTGATATGTACAACCATCTCTTCCTTATTATCTACAAATGTATAGTGCAAGGACCCTATTCTTTGCAATGCAAAGACATGTAGCTGTGAGCACCTAGATGAATGGTGACTCTGTTTCCTATGAGGCTTCTTGTGTTGATGTGTGGCGATGTGAATTCTATGACAAGTGATATGATTTATGATGGCCAATGGAACCATCTATATAATGTACAATGCACTATATCGTGATCTCAACACAAGTCCATTTTTCAGTTGGCAATATATTTAATGTATTTTATGATTTATTATTGTTGATTATATGGTTGTTCTATGTGCCAACAAGTGCATTGTTGGACTTTCCCAGAAGCTCTGGTCCATGTTCTCTTTGTTAATTAAATTTTATGATGTTAAATACAATCCATAACTCACTAAAAATGACAACTTATAAATAAATGTCCTCCGAGGATGATCACTCTTTTTTATATCTTATTCAACGAAGTTTAGTATTCATATTTTCTAAACCTAATAAGCCTAAAACATAACACTATTTCCATCATTTTCATATTCAACTATATTAATTTTGTATTTGTTTAATGATTTGGATTTCATATTATTGTAAAATAAATTATTTAAATTTTAATAGGATAAAGATTAATATAAGAAAAATGCATAGTTAATAATTAAGAGATAATTTATATAAAAATTGTTGTTTGCAATTTAATCATTAAACACCTTAGCTCAGTTGGTAGAGCAGAGGACTGTAGTGAGAGAAGAATTCTCATTTTCCATACCCATGTCACTGATTTCAATCCGATAAGTCAAAATTTCCTCTTTGTTCTTTCAAGTTTTTCTACTTATATTATTCTTACCACGGTTAGCTCTTTTTCTTATTGTTGTTATTTTGTCATATGACCATTCCGTGGTTTTTTAAAGAGAATCAAAATCAGAATCCAATGTAAATGGCCTCAACTGCGAAAATTCCTTTACCACAAACACCATATCTATATCTCTTTTTATTCAAAATTTAAATGCATGAATTCCCATCAAAGACAATAACAATTCCATTCATCAAAATGAAAACAAACCTCCAACAAAACTAAACTATTGCCAATTTCTTTTAATATACGATGTAAAAGTCTTTTCTTGTCCGAGACAGACCGGAAAACATATCCACTTTGCAATTATTATGCGTCGGTTCTTATTAGAAATTGTCCCTTGTTTTCATATCCGAAATCAGCTTTCATTGAATCCACACATCTAGAGTACATAAACATGGTGTACAAAGTGCATAGTCATGGAGTGCATTCACATGAGAGTATGTAGTCATTCAAAATTTATATAGAAGAATTTTATTGATATGAGAAGAGGTAAAATGTGTCAAATTGGTAAAACATCTACAATTGTTTCTTATTTTTTTCTTAGTGTGATGTAAGTATTGTCCTTCATTTTTGCAAAATGGTCAAATAAGGAGGGTAATATCTTAGTGTGACATAAGCATTGTCCTTTCTTTTTTAAAAATGTTCAAATAGGAACGAAGATGATATTCACAATCATGCTAATTATTAGACGTGGGATATTATTGTGAGTGTTAGCTCTTCTTGTTCAACTTTTCCAATGTCTATGGTTTCAATGGATAGGGTTAGGCTTTGAGATTTATGTATAGTAAAGGAACTTTCTCTCCAAGATTCGTGAGACACCGTTGGCAATGAAAGAGGTTCTTGTAGAGGACTAATCACTCACTTCAAAGTACACCTCTTTTCACCCCCTCTCACTGCCAACACCAAAACAATACCTCCCACCCATGACCTCATACCTTGCAAGCAATTGAGAAAAGGTGCATTAACCCCCCTGCTTGTCACCTCTTGGGTCTTAGCCCACACATATTCAAGGATAAGTGCAACATCCCCCACTTCATGACATCTTAGTCCACGAGCAATTGGATGTAAGTGAAATAACTTTACATCTTTTTCCAACGTTCCCTTTCCCCCACTTTGGGGCTATACTAGTATTAATTACTATAAGATTTTAGAGATAGTAATAAAATTTAATCATATATGTAACTATTGATTTGATAGATTAATTAATATATTATTAATATTAATAACTATAATATTTTAGAGATAGTAATTAAATTCAATCCTCTATTATATATAAGAATGAGTATTAAAAATAAAGTACAATCATATTAGACATATAGATTTTTAATAAAAAATGGTCACTATGGTCATCTCTCTAACAAGGAAGTGGTGTCCATCAAAACAACCTTTCTTGTTAGCTTTTGGAATAGAAATTGACTAAGTTAAATACCTTATGTTCTTATTCACTATTCCCTTGACCAACCATTGCAACATCATAAGAATTATAGGCTTCCAAAAATGTTATCTTCCCTCAAAATTTCTAGGAACTCCTCTCATAGAAAATGCACAGAGGAATATCTCCAAGGAAAGCCTCCTATCTAAATGAGTGAAAAAAATAATCTCTTGGACCTTCAGATATCCTAATATCCCAAGAAAATTAACCTTGCTTAAATTTGTTTTGTAGTCTATTCCATTATACTTGTTCTTAGTGTTGGAAAATCCCACCAAGATTCTCAAAGCCATGAAGATTCTCCAAAGATCTTTTCTTTGGGGAGGCCCTAAAAAGGAAAGAAAATGGGTATTTGTTACATGGAATAAAATTTTCCTTCCAAAATACCATGGTGACCTTAGAGTTAGAGACCTTAAGACCCTCAATAAGGTTTTGGCAAGGAAAATTCAGTAGATATGGATAGACTACAAAGGGAAGTTATGTGGTCAATATTTTTTTTCTTTTATTTTTTTTGGAAGGGGGTGTGCGGGAATATGTAAAATATATCAAGGAGTGAGATCTAATATGAATGGAGGGACACATACCTAATTCATTGATATAGAATAACACATAAATGAGAAAATATTTTGTGCAAAACCATTTCTTCCGAGAAATTAGATTAGGGAAATTTTCTCTCTTTTGGGATGACTCTTGGTATGAGCAGGACTACTAAACATGCAAGAAAAAATTACAAAAACTAGAAACCTCTTCCACTCTTAGAACTAGTATCATGTCAATCAGTATTGGGAGGAGAGCTAGGGAACATACTACAATGGATGGAGAACCTAGAAATCAAGAAAAGTTTGGCCTCCACGAATCTCACAAGAGGGAATATACCTCTTAGGAAAATAATTAAAGAGAAGAAGAATCATAGTTGAGGAGGGATAAGACACTCTCCGTTGGGGTTAGATTGGTGGAGGAACCTTCTTAGTTAAAGAATCTTATAATTTGGAGTTAGGGCACAATGCACTTCAAAGAGAAATTCTCTAGCAACAATTCTAGACTCCTGCGACATGGCCAAAAGTCTCCACCTTCCTCTGGTTGTGAGTCAAAAATAAATTCCAAACATAGGATAAGCTTCAAAGGAGAGGATTCAAAGGACCATCCATTTTCTTTATGTGCAATAAATAGGTTGAGTCAGTGTAACACTTATTTAACCAATGCACATAGGTAGAGTTTTTGAGGGATCATCATGCTACTTACTACCTTTAGGAAAACATATAGAAGAAAGAATGACATTCAGGAAACCATAGAAGAGTGGCACTCCTCTCCCTTTGACAACTAGACCCTAAACAAAGCTTGGTAGCTTCTTCCAATATTTCTTCCATGGGGGTTTCGTAAAGAACATAATCAATGTACATTCGAATATGAGAAAAGGGCAGGGGATATATTATTGACATAAATGTTTCAAAACATAAAATAAATTATCCATTCTTTCTCCCGGTCGACTAAAATATAATAAAAATGTTTTGATGAGGAACAATGAATTCTTCATCTCTTAGACATTGACCCTATGGAACTTTTGGAGAAGGCACCCACTTTTGTGCCTCAAGACAAATTCCTTGAAGCATGGTTTTCCTAACCTTTGGGATTTATAAAAGTCAATTTTGATGGTGCCTCAAAAGGAAATCCAGGCCCATCAGGATTAGGAGTAGTTTTTAGGGACTCCTTGGTCATATCCTTGAGGTGTTTGCATAGTTCCCAGGGTTAGAAACTAATAAGGCAGCCAAACTAGTCGCTCTAGAAAGGGGCCTTCTCATTGCCTCCGTTCATGGGTATGACAAGTTGATAGTGGAAGGGGACTCCGTCATATTGGTGAATACACTCAAACAAATGTTGAATGACATCCAAGTTGACAAGCTCATGCATAATTGGAGAGTGTCCTTGGGATTTGAAGCAATAACCAATATCACTTTGCTCATCTTAGCAATCAGTCCCCTCCATGTAAATCACAATTTTGTTTTCTAGCGAACATACTAGCCAGTGAAGAAGTGTTGGTGGCCACTCAAGAGTTGGATGTAACTTGGGATCATATGAATACAACCTCCTAAATGATGATTGTCTCAACATCCATAGATTTGATATGAAAAGCAAAATAAAACTGTAGAAGCAATATGTGGGAGTGTGGGAGTGGGAGTGTAGTATGTGAGAGTGCATGATGTAAAAGTGGAAGGAGAATGCAGGATGTAGGAGTCCATAATGTGAAGGTAGGAAAGGAAATGAAGTGGCGTGAAAACCTCTGCATTCTACATAGAACCTTTTTGGAATGTGGTTTATGGAGGACGACAATGTAGAAATGTGTAGGATGTGGAGGAAAGGGAGCGATATAAGAGCCTCTACATTTTTCATAGAACTCTTTAGAATGTGAAAAGAGGAGAGAAACAATGCGAAAAAGTGGGGGAATGCGAAGAAAGGGGACAACATGAGAACCTCCATATGAATATGTACAAAACTTTTTGGAATGCTAGATGCAAAGGGTGGCAATGAGGAAAGGTATGAGAATGCAAAAACAGGGGACAACATGAGAATCTCGACATTCCACATTGAAAATTTTGAAATTCAAGATGCAGGGGGAAACCATGCAGAAAGGTGGGGGAATGTGGAGAAAGTGGATAGCATGAGAACCTCTAAATTCCATATTTTGCATGAAATAGACTATAGGATGACAATTGTTTGTCTTAAGAACAACTTTTGTTATTTGCATACTATTATGTCTCAATCTTCTAGGCTAGATAACTATTATGTCTCTGCTTTGACAGGGTCGCTGAAATGTAAATTCTTATATCCTTCTAAATATAAAGAGAATGTTTTCCATGGAAAAACTATATTTCCATTATGAACAAAATTGCTATTATTAAAGATCAAAACAAGTAAAATTATCAAAAGTTAAAAGATAGCCTAGCAAATATATATATATTTTTATATACTAATTAATATATAAGTAACTAAACTTACCAAAAAAATAAATGGACATCATAATTTTAAATGTGCTTTTTACAATTACAATTTGATTTGTAAAATTTTAAATCAAAATAATCAAATTAAATTTGATTTATACAAATTTAAATCAAAATAAACAAATTAAATTTAAAAACTTTATTGTGATTTTATTTTTACATTCCAAGCAATTATTTACATAAATAATTTGGGATTTTTTTATTTTTTTTTTAACTTTTTATTTTTTTAATTTAAATCTCATAAACAAATTGATCTTTACAACATAGAGTACAATATCCTCTTTATCATATTAAAAAACTATATAATAATTTTTCACTACAAATTATCATTATAAAATAAAAATTTTAATATTAACACAAATCCATATTGATAAATATAATACATTTTCATGCAAATAATATCACAAATACAAAGATGATACAATCTTGCACAATGATATTATATAATTATAAAATATGAATTTTAATATTAATACAAATCCATATTAATAAATATAATATTTTTKCATGCAGATATTATCGCTYAAAKATATGATAMKAACTTGGATAATGMACTTTTTTATCACTACAATTCAAATTTTGAAAGAAGTAATATTTTTAAAATTATTGAAGATAATATAGTTATAATTTTTTTTTTCAAAACGTTATAAAATTTATTATAATTTAACGGTCGAGCGCATGMAGGTCCCGGTATTATAGATATAGGTCGCTCTCCACGGTGCCCGATCTCCTTCGGACCCGGAAGCATAAATGCTGAATTGGCCGGTGTGGGTTGGTTTGAACATGTTATTTTTGGGCAAAAAGTATTTCTGGAAATTTGATTATTCGTGTCATTGGATATTATCGTGAAACGCCATTAATGTTTGAAAACATTACTGGAACATCTTGAAATTATTATTTTGAAATTATACCACCGAACATTAACACATAAATTAAGACTTTAATCTATTTTAGTCAGACATCGTATGAAGAATGGTATTCTTTTATTTCTGTAAGGATTTCCCTATCTCTTCAAATTCAATCAATAACCTATATAGAGAAAGTGTACATTCTTAGTTATTAAACCACTTAAGCTATACCATTAACTAATTTATTATTTTTAATTAATATATAAATCAAATAACTAAACATAATTTTTTTATCAATATATTAATACAAAGACGGTGAATCATTCTCAGGGATGAATAAAGGGGAGTATCGTTTATCAACCAACTCAAACATAAGAATATCTAAATTCTATTGCATATTGAATTTTATGTCTAAAAAGTTTGACTTTTTTCTTAAAAAAAAAA
>JASDQU010244394.1:121739-137731 GCA_032191745.1 Picea mariana
AGGTCCCGGTATTATAGATATAGGTCGCTCTCCACGGTGCCCGATCTCCTTCGGACCCGGAAGCATAAATGCTGAATTGGCCGGTGTGGGTTGGTTTGAACATGTTATTTTTGGGCAAAAAGTATTTCTGGAAATTTGATTATTCGTGTCATTGGATATTATCGTGAAACGCCATTAATGTTTGAAAACATTACTGGAACATCTTGAAATTATTATTTTGAAATTATACCACCGAACATTAACACATAAATTAAGACTTTAATCTATTTTAGTCAGACATCGTATGAAGAATGGTATTCTTTTATTTCTGTAAGGATTTCCCTATCTCTTCAAATTCAATCAATAACCTATATAGAGAAAGTGTACATTCTTAGTTATTAAACCACTTAAGCTATACCATTAACTAATTTATTATTTTTAATTAATATATAAATCAAATAACTAAACATAATTTTTTTATCAATATATTAATACAAAGACGGTGAATCATTCTCAGGGATGAATAAAGGGGAGTATCGTTTATCAACCAACTCAAACATAAGAATATCTAAATTCTATTGCATATTGAATTTTATGTCTAAAAAGTTTGACTTTTTTCTTAAAAAAAAAAAGTGGGTGCACTTTTTGTAAAACGATGGAAATTCAATTACATCAAGTTCATGAGGATGGCTATAATAAAATGGAACCCTTTGCATCAAGTTCAGAAAGATGGCTTTAATGTATTAATTCAATCTTATCACTTTAGACACATGAAATTTTGGGTAAATCTTGGTATGTGTTGGGAGAGCTAATTAGTAGGAATATGTCTAATGCATTCAAAGATTTGATAAGGGCCATAGAACTTGGGCACTAATTTTTGGAAGTCTTTTTTCTTGAGAGATGTATTTTTTTTATAGGGTTGGAGACACAGAAACACCTCAATGCCTTTTTCAAAGTAGTGCTTTGAGTGTTGATTTTTCTATTGTTTCATTATGTTTTGAGCCATGATCAAATTGTCCTTAAGTGTATTGAAAATGTCATCTTTGGTTGTAAGATTAACATCTACTTCTTAAACCTTGGATGTGCCTAGAAGTATGAGACTACAATTGTTTTTTTTTTTCCATAAACAACTTCATAAAGTAACATTTTGGTTGCAACATAATAGGTGGTATTATACCACCATTCTTTAATGGGGAGCCATTAAACGCACTAGCCTTATCAGTTTAATGAAAAACATCTCAAATAAGTCTTCGGGAACTTGTTGATGACATTTGTTTGACTATATGCTTGGGAGAGATAAGTTGTGCTAATTTTTAGTTGGGTGTTCTATAATTTAAACAATTTCTTCCATACTTTTCTTTTGGAGGTAGTATCATGATCCATTACAACGGAATTAGGTATGTTATGTAAATTAAAAATATTTTCCATGAAGACTTGTGAAATGGTGGATGAATAGAACACGCATTATAAGGCACAAAAGTGGGAATATTCTAAAAGATTGTCAACAACCACAATGATTAGAATTGTATTTCCAACTTTAGGGAGCCCCATTATAAATTCCATGGAACTGTCAGTCGAGATGGTGGGAGGGGTTAAAAGAGGATGCAATGCCCTAGGCGTCTTCACTGTTTCACCCTTGTTTCTTTGGCATGTGTCATATTCAATGATAAATGCATTTATCTCCCTCTTCATGGAATCCAAAAATAAAGAACACTTAACCCATTCATATGTTTTTTGAAATCCAGAGTGACCTCTGGTGGATGAGAGATGTAATTCCACAAACACGTGTGATGTTAAAGTAGAGTGTTGCACCAAAAAACATTCCCTTTAAACATTAATGTATCGTACTTCCAAGTATAAATTATATTGTGGTTCGGGGCCTCCTATAGTTACATTTAAATGAGTTGAATGACTTTGTCATTAGTTAGCCATTCCTAGCATATCTAAGAAATCTAATCTAGTACTAGTAAGTATAGAAAAAACAGGGACCCATCCTCTTCGTATTTCCACATCAAGGAGTTAACCACAACATTCTCCTTGCCATTATTGTATATGATATCATAATCATAACCTAACATATTATTGACCCACTTGTGCTACTTAGGTGAAGACACATATTGTTCCAAAAAATGCTTCAAGCTCCTATTATCTACTTGATCTGAAAATGCCTCCCAATGAGGTAACAATGCCATGTATCTACTATGTGAAGGATGGACTTTATTTATTTCTCATATGTAGTCTCGCGTAAATTTATGTTATAGAATTGTTTACTGATGAATGTCAATGGGGCACCCCTCAAGTGAAATAACACTACCCTAATACATGTTCCTGATGCATCACATTCCAAGATGAAAGTTTTGGTAAAGTGATCCGGATTATTTTTGGAACGAAATGAAAGCAAAGATATTACAATGAAATACTCCTGAAAATTGTCAAAAATAGAGAAATACAACAATACTTGATTTCTATTAATGAAAGAATTGTAAAGAGACTATAAAAATGCAAAGTGAAAGACTCGCTAGAATGGTGGCAGCTTTATTTCTGAGAAGAGATGTGACGGCTACTCTCATTCATAAGAAGATGATTACAATGAGGCTCTGAAGGCGTTTTTATGATAAACATGAATGCCAAAACCCTAGACATCCAAAAACCTAACCCTAGGAGATGAAACGCCAAAAGTCATGTGGGCCTCATTTGGGTAAGTTAGTACATTAAATTCTCGTGGTCATAACTTTTGCATACGATCTTCGTCTTAGGTGGATGATAGTCCATTGGTAAGGTCTTTTCAAGAACTATGCACTACACCATCAAACTCTGACTTCGTCTACAATTTGACTGTGGTGAGCCGAAAAAACATTGTTTAGGGCCCCAAAACAACCGTAGAAGTACAACAACATGTGTTGACATGAAAACATACAAAATAAGCCAGTTGGATTAGGTGGGAGGCCACTAGTATCCACCTGGAAGATGTGTAGGGCTTCAGACAACCCCTAAAGTGTAGAACTAATAATTACAAAGAAGTACAGAAGAACATGTTGCACTAAAAACTAAAAAGAGTAGCTAGTTGGAATAGGTGGGTGGCCACCAATATCCACCTAGGTCATTCCTCCCCCCTTATGAAGCAATGGTCTCAATTGCGTTGAGTTTCCATGGAAGAGGGGAAAGCATTTGTTGAATCTGATTCTTGGTGAGTTGTGTGCCTTGTTGGAGAAGTTGTGCTTCTTGGCTTATGGAAGATTGTCACAACTCTATTGTTGAAGGGGTTGAATCTGTTCCACCAACCTGTTGTCTCTGAGTTGGATGTGGCATTGTGTAGGCACCATTGTAGGTGAAGAAACAATATCTTTTGTCTCTTCAATAATCTATTTTTGCTGGATAGAAGGTGTTGAGGCTGTAGTGGTTGTAGTGGTCTTATGTGCATACTTTGAACAAACTGTGAAGATGATGAATTTTGCAGTATGAGAGATTACCTTGCGGTGTTGTTTTGGTGGAGCAGTAGTTAGAACTATCTCTGGTATATTGTAGAGCTGACCTCCCAGAGTAATAATGACACTACGGGGTCTAGACTCATAGACAACATGACGTTTCCACATATATGGTTGGCCCAAAACAACATCACAGACATCAAGAGGGGAAATATCACACACTACCTCATCCTTGAAGGGCTGGATGCCATAGGACAAGTGACAATGCTGGATGATGCGAAGATCTCGTCCCTAGTGAAGCCACCCAATGTTTCGTGGCTGCGGGGAGGTGTGGTGTTGTCGACAACCCCAATTGTTTGATGAACTTAGCTGAGATGAGGTTCTTCTGGCCATCGTTATCAACAATGAAATGCAATGGGGTCCCCTCCACCCACATCTATGAATGGAAGAGGTGTTCCACCTCTTCAGGATCTACTGGTTCTTTTAGCTGAATTGTTGTGGTCCCAATAGTAGCAGTGGGGTCTGCGTCGATGATTTGTCTGTTTTCAATATTTTCTGGATAGGATTCTGAATCAGGGTTCAACTCCGTGTCTTTGACCTCAAACACCAATGACTTTTTTGAGCAACATTCATTGGTGTTGTGCCAGGGGATTTTGTGGAAGTCACACCAATTCCCAGTGTCATTCTTCATATTTACTTTTCCCTTTTTGTATCGTGTCTTGGATTGGTTTTCTAGAGGTTGTTGGTTAGGGTTGTCTTTACTATGCTTTGGTTGTTACAGATTTGTAGACCCAAATTCCCATTTTTTCTGGTGCCTAAATTTCTGCTCAATTTTGATAGCATATCGATAGGCAGCTCCCAATGATGAGGTGTTTGTGAAATCCATTTCAGTTTGGATGTACCTATGCAGAGCCCCACAATATTTCAGAACCATATGTCACTCGGAGTCTTTGATACCTAGCTTGGTGCGCAAGGTATGGAAAGTATTTGTGAACTCCAACATTGTTTGGCTCTTCTCTTGACGCAGTGTGGTCCATCTCATGTACTGTTCTTCATAGTTATCAACAGGATAGTACTATTATTTGACCACATCCACAAAAAATCCCAAGTGGGCTCGACCCCATATATTCTAGATTCCTCCGTGGAACTTTTCTCCCAGTAAGTTTCCCACCAATGTTTTACACGGGGGAGATCCTCGAGGAGTGCGAAGGTGATATTTTTTCTGTCGAATTTTTTTTGAACAAAGAAATAACCTTCTAATAGATTTAACCATTTTTCTAGGGCATCTGCATCTATATGACCTTAAAATATGGGAATATCAAAATTAACTTGTATCTTGAAGGGAGAGGTTCCTCCAAAATGGTTGCTTGATGAAGATGCGCCTATTTCTATCAGCAGGAGTTGAAGGATGTGTGCAAAATTATCCATCATTTCCTCCCTCTGTCGCATGAGAGCTTACTCAAGCACAAGTTAATAGAATCTTTTGCTCCATTGTTTTTCTTTTCTTCCGCCATCGAGGGTTTCTTGGGCATGCGAGAGTGATTGTGCTCAAGAGAGACAAACTCGAGACCCAACTAGCTATACTTGGACCTTGTCGGGGACATGCGCTAAAAAACGATCAAGAGCAGCTTGCTCTGATACCACTGATCCAGATCATTTTTGGAACAAAATGAAGGCAGAGATATTACAATGAAATACTCCTGAAAATTGCCAGAAACAGAGAAGTACAACAATACTTGATTTCTATTAATGAAAGAATTGTAAAGAGACTGTAAAAGGATAGAGTGCAAGACTCTCTAGAATGTTGGCATATTTATCTCTAAGAAGAGATGTGACAACTACGCTAATTCGTAAGAAGATGATTGCAATGAGGCTTTGAAGGAATTTTTATGATACACATGAATGCCAAAACCATAAAAATCCAAAAACCTAACCCTAGGAGATGAAACACCAAAATTCATGTGGGCCCCCTTTGGGTAAGCTAGTACATTAACTTCCCGGGGTCGTAAATTTTTCATATGATCTTCGTTTTAGGCACGTGATAGCCCGTTGGAAAGGTCTTTTCGAGAAATACGCATTAAGCCGTCAAACTGTGACTTCATCTACAATTTGAATGTGGCGAGCCAAAAAAACATTGTTTAGGGCCCCAAAACGACCCTAGAAGTACAACAAGATATGGTGACATGAAAACATACAAAATAAGACAGTTGGATTAGGTGAGAGGCCACCAGTATACACTTGGAAGATGTGTAGGGCTTCAGACATCCCCGAAAGTGTAGAACCCACAATTACAAAGAAGTACAAAAGAACATGTTGCACTAAAAACTGAAAAGAGGAGCCAGTTGGAACAGGTGGGTGGCCACCAATATCCACCTGGATCATAAAGTTTGATGCCACTAAGACTAGAGTAGTACACATAGATTCCTTTAAGCCTAAAAATCCTACTCAACTGCATCATTATATACAAAAGCATGTTTTTTTAGAAAGGAACTTAATGGGGAATAAATTCTACCATAGTTCAACACAAATTCCATTGAGGTGAAGAAAACCATGTAAGCTTTTCAATGCATTTAGATGCGACCATTATTTCATTGCTTCAATTTTCATGGGGCCAACCCTCACCTTGTCTTGACCAACAATGTGACCCAAACAGTCCACTTAAAAAGCACCCAAAGAGCATTTGAAATATCTGATGTACAAGTGGTTATCCCTGAGTAATTGTAATGCTTGATCCACATGTGCCACGTGAGCCTTCCATATTTTTTGTAAATATGAATATTGTTAAAGAAGACAAACATACAGTTGCACCAAAAGAGATAAGAAATATTGTTCACGATCTATAAACTTTTGTGGATATTCCACTAGAATAATTCATCATAACAAATCTTTCAAGTTTTCTGCAAAATATCTCTACTATCTAATTTTTATTTATTACTATAACTTAATATTACAAGCATAAATCTCAAATTACTAAAATAAATTGAGTATACAATAAAAAGAGATAAAATTATAAAAACCACACAATAAAAGCAAGATATACCCTAAGAAACCCAATATGGGAAAACCTAGCTACAGGATGAGGAGTGTGCCTTGTTATTTTTTTCTCAAGTATGGAATGAAAATACAATGAAATATGAATTCACTATGGAGTTTCCATAAGTATTATGGTCTGTATGGTTGCTACAAGGTCTTCTACTTCACATGTTCATCCCACTCATTTTCTCTACTCAACTATGGAACAATAAATCAAATACAATAAGAATGGAACCTCTTCATTTCCTAGTGGACCACTATTTATCATGTGTTAATAGCCATTTGAGGTTAGGATTAGGGTTTTTGCATGCCTCAAATACCAATTAGAGTTCAGTTTTTGGAACCCATAGAATCGTTTTGAAAGTCCACAAGTGTGAATATTGGGTTGATGTGGCATCCACTCAATACCATGGTGGTCAAAAGCACAGGTCAACTTGCGAGAGACACAACTTCTTCATAAAGGATTTCATTAAGGTGATATTTTGCCTTTGGAAATCTCTCAACATTTATATAAACGTTAAAGGGTTGAAAATTTCATTTGCAAAATTCATTACAAAGTAAATACCAACTATACAGGTTTTAGTTTCAAATAAAAACATGAATATTGTAAATTTTTTTTTTTTAAAATAGATGGCAATGTTTATAGTTATAACCAATATACACATCTGGCGCATGCAATACCATGTGCACCATGGTAGGGCTATCCTTTTTTCAGAAAAATTCTTATCAATGCACCAAATAAATTCAACTACACCATTGCATAACGCTACCATGCACATGGAGGTAGGTTATAATATTTTATAAAAAAATGTCGACAATTTTTTCATAAAAATCCTTGTTAGTGTGCCAAATAGATGTAATCACTCCAAGGTGTAACCCTATCATGTACACTGCACTAGAGATATAATTTTTTATAAAGAAAACTCTTATTTACATTCCAATTAAATTTACCGGACTAGTTCATAACCCTACTACATGCACCAATGTCAAAGATTGGTTAAAATATTTTTTAAAATGTCAACCATTTTTTCAAAAACAATTCTTTTGTGTGTGTTAAATAGAATTAATCACACCGATGCATAACCCTTCCATGCACATCAAGGTAAGTTAAAACATTTTACAAAAATGATCGTGATTACTTTTTAAGAAAGTCCTTCTCAATGCATAACCCTACCATATATATATATAGAGAGAGAGAGAGACCCTTCAAATTTTTTTTTATGGGTGCCCCCAATATATCTTAACCCCACCAATTCCTAACCCTACAACATGCACTAAGATAGGTTTAAATATTTTATAAACAACATCTGATGCACCTTATCCCTATACACACACCATTGTGTTGTGTTGGGATATTAGAGTAATTTATTTTTTTAATGACAAAACCATATTTTTATTTCAACTTTCATTCACCACTTCACACACATACAATAATTGATCTTCCCTATCCCATTACAAGCTCCATGTTGTTTAGTGTTATTAAATTTCTACATTTTTCCATTCCTTCTCTTCCACAATGGATTTTTCTTCTTTATTTTAGAAATTTTCAAACCATAACCAAATTTTCATGTTTTTTTCATGTTTTTATCTATAAAAACCATGCATCCTAAGTAGAGAAAAGACTAAGTAAATTGATTATATTCCCTTAATTTACATTTTAACTCATTTAAGATTTAAAATTATCCTTTTATTTTTTTGTTTTCTCAAGATTTTTCAAACAATTTCCATCGATGCAACCTTGGGTTCGGACCTACACACTAACCTACACCCACTATAGGTGCATGTATAGACCAAACTAGTTGGCTGCTACCATGCATTTAAACACACTAGATAGATACATATGAAATGCACATGAATTTCATGCATTTAAATAGATAGATAAATATGAAATGCACATGAATTTCTCTTGCTCTCTAGTGTACTAATGAATGTATGGATGCATGCATCGGGAGAAATGCTCCCCATAAGATTAGGTGAACTACGTATCCTTGGTAAGAACACCAAGAAATTGTAGTACACATGTCAATATATCCCACACAAAATTTTGGTGCCCGTATACGAAACATTGATGCATGGTTCTTCTAATCATCCTAGACATATATAAATGTTGCGTGCATGAATTTACCATGCTCTCAGGTGCACTAATGAATGTACATATGCATCATTAATAATGCTCCTGGTTAGAAGAGGTGCACTTCGTATACTTGGTAGCAACGCCAAAGGATGGAAATGTCCACATTAAGAAATCACAACATTGACCCAATGCTCTCTATTTAGTTGTAGTACTCCATGATCTTTATTGCATTAATTTTTTTTCTAGTGTGTTGATTACTATGAATGTACATAAATAGGGTGCATTGTTACTTCTAAAATGTATTGGACTAATTGAGGTGTGAAGTATTTAGTAAAATAACTGTTACCTATGTGTTAATGTAGATTTGGTTCACTACGGTTGTTGGTGTGCTTATGAAATTGTAGTGCACTAATAATAGTGTGTTTATTTAAAATGAGCACACTTGTTAGTTTTACACATGTTTTATGAAAAAAAAATAAAATAAATTAAGTTCAATATTAATGAATATAACAAATGATATTTTAGTATACATTGTTTATTATCATTATTTATATTTGTATTTATCTAATGAGATTTGTATGTGAATTAAGGATAGCCACAACAACATGTTGATGGGGCTAGATTTTTAGTACTCAACAATAGGGATTAAATCYAAGAAAGAGGTCCAATTGAAATCTTCCTTATTTGGTATGGAAAAATCTTCCGGATTAATGGATTAACAACTTTTCAATGATCTTTAATGCACAGTTGAATTTTATTTAATATTTGTTTTTTAGTTTTTTTTATGAAAGTGAATAACCTGAAAAAAATGAAACTACTATTTAGTGAAAGTGAAGTGGAAAACTAATCTAAAAGTTAACTCTCATAATATCAATGGAAAGGTAACTACACTCATCTAATTTCCAAGACAAAATTCTACAAGAAAAAAAATGTTTTAATGGTGATACTTTCCGAGAAAGAACAAATCTAACTAAACAAAAAAGGAAGATTTCACTATAAGAAAAATGGAAAGAGAAATATTTAATTCATTGATTCCTTAGAATTAATTCTATAGAAATATTTTAAATTCCACTGTTTAACTTTCCAAAACAAAAATAAACAGAAAAGGAGAATTAAATATACAAATAAAACTACATTAAAGATTTGTTGAAAGAAATAACTTGCAAGAACTTTAATATTGCATCAAGATAACTTGAGAAGACAATAGAAATATCTTATTAGACATCTGCATAAATAATCAATGATCCAGATGGATCTCAGTGGCCATCCACCTCTTCCACTAAATCACAATTTTGAGCCTGTGGTTTTGATAAACCATGATATTCACCCTTTTGATGGGGAATGGAATGTAATGTCATATTCATTTGTTAATTATAGACATCATTTGATGATTTCCTAGTAGTCTTATGTACAATCCTACATCATAGCATTAATGCACCAAATCCCATTGTAACTCCATAGTTAAGCGTGCTCAGGCTAGAGTAGTACTGGGATGGGTGACCGCCTGGGAAGTCCTAGTGTTTTACATGCCTATGGCATTTTATAAACTTAGTCCAATTTATCCCACATGCATCATGGGAATTGTTCTCATCTCACTCTCTCATATATAATTGAGGTGAAGGAGGCCCTTTAAGTAGACAATGTAGTGTGATGTAAAGCTATTTGCAAATGAAGCGTAGCCAACATCTCTTTCTTTTCAAAGATAAGCTACCCCATACTGCCAGTTTGTGTTCTACAATGATTTTATCTCTTATAGAAGTTGGGTTTCACTATATTTTTGTGTTTCTTGCAATATCTTTGTGTATTTCCTTTTTGTATCTTTGCTATATTTTGTTCTTCATGTTGTTCTCAAAATAATACGTATCAATGGTATCAGAGTGGTCTTATCCTTGTCGTTATTAATGCATGTCCCCAACGAGGTCAGGGTACAAAGAATTAGGTCTCGAGCTTGTTTATCTTGAGTAAAAAATCTCTCGCACGCCCAAGAGACCTCTCATGGCGAAAGAAAAGAAAGACGATGGGATAGGAGATCCTTTCAAAATGTTGCTTGAGGAAGCCCTCATGCTACAAAGGAATGAGATGATGGACAACTTTTCTCAGATCCTTCGAAGAGTACTGATGGCAGCAACCGAGGCATCTTCAACAAGCAACCAATTCACAAGTGTGACACCCTTCAAGGTACAAGTCAATTTTGATATCCCCTTATTTGAAGGCCAGATAGATGCAAATGCTCTAGAAAAATGGTTGAATCTGCTAGAAGGTTATTACTCTATCCAAAAATTTTCCAACAGTGAAAAGATCACCTTCGCACTCCTTAAATCCATTCCCCATGTCAGAGCTTGGTGGGAGGTTACCGGGATAGGTACACCCCAGATGAATCTACACTATTTGGGAGAGAACCCACTTGGGTAGCCTTTGTAGATTCCCTAAAGGAGGAGTTCTACCCTGTCAGAAGCTATGATGACCAATGCATGATATGGACAAATCTAAGTCATAAAAGAGACCAGACGGTGCCAGAGTACACCAACATCTTTCATACCTTGCGCTCAAATATGGGTATGAAAGACTCCGACCGACACCTGGTTTTGAAGTACCGTAGTGGTCTACACATGTACATCCAAACATAGATGGATTTATTGGACATCTCCTCACTGGGAGTTTCTTATCGATATGAATTCAAAATTGAGTAGAAATTCAAGCAACAGAGTAAGTGGGAGAAGCATGGACAGAGCAAGGAAGGATAACCTCAAGAGAGCTAGTCCCAGATGTAGGTAACGAGAAGTCTAAGAAAGACATCGGAAAGTGGTGTGAGTTCCACAACATCCCTTGGCACAACATTGATGAATGTCGCTCAATACAGTCATTGGTGGTCGAGCTCAGACAAAGAGTTGAACCCCAACTTGGGCCCTGATTTAGAAAATAATAAAAAGAGACAAATCATTGATGCAGAACCCATTKCTACTATCACAATGACAATAATCCAACCAGAACAGGATCCCGAGGAGGGGGAGTGACTCTTCCATTCACAGATGTGGGTGAAGGAGACCCCACTGCATTTTATTGTTGATAGCAGAAGCTAAAAGAGCATCATCTCAGCAAAGGTTGTCAAGCAGTTGGATTTTCCAACAACACTACACCTGCAACCATACAACATCAAGTGGTTTCTCTAGGGTCAAGATCTTCGTGTTAGCCAACAGTGTCACCTGTCCTATGAATTCAATCCCTTCAAGGATGAGGTATTGTGTGATGTTTCCTCACTGGAAGTTTATGATGTTCTATTAGGCCAGCCATATATGTGGAGACATCATGTTGTTTATGAGTCTTGACCCCGTAGTGTCATTGTTACTCTGGGGGGTCAGCTATATCGGATACCAGAGGTAGTTTCGACTATATTCTCACCAAAAAAATGCCAAAAAGTAATCTCTCATATTGCAAAGTTTAGCCACTTCACAATCCGATCAGAAGGTGAAAAAAATGACATTACAACTACTATAGCCTTATCCCAATACCTTTCTATCCAACAAAAGCAGATCAATAAGATTGTAGACGAGTACCAATATGTTCTTGTTGCACCTACGAGGGTGCCCCCAGACTGCCCATTCAAGCAAGATTATAATAGAACCCTTCATACTCTTCATGTTGCATCTTCACCAACAGATCCCTCCCACACTTAGGTAGATCATGCAGCTAGATTGGTTGAATGGATCCAACCCCTCCACCAATAGGTTCATGACATCCTTCAACAAACGAAGAAGGACAACTTCTTCAGCAAGGCAAGCAACACATCAAGCTTCAGATTTAGAAGAAGTCTCCCCATCTCACAAGGGAACTTGATACAATGGGGACCATTGCTTCCTAAAGGGGGAGGAATGATCTAGATGGATCTCTGTGGCCATCCACCTCTTCCACTAAATCACCATTTTGAGCACGCGCTTTTGATAAACCATGATATTCACCCTTTTGATGGGAAATGGAATGTAATGTCATCTTCATTTGTTAATTACAGGCATCATTTAATGATTTCCTAGTGGTCTTATGTACATTCCTACATCATAGCGTTAATGCATCGAATTCCATTAGAACTCTGCAATTAAGCATGCTCAGGCTAGAGTAGTACTGGGATGGGTGACCGCCTGGGAATTCCTAGTGTTTTACATGCCTATGGAATTTTATAAACTTATTCCAATTTATCCCACATGCATCATGGGAATTGTTCTCCTCTCACTCCCTCATATATAATTGAGGTGAAGGATGCCCTTTAAGCAGGAAATTGAGTGTGATGTAAAGCTTGTTACGAATTAAGCGTAGCCAACATCTCTTTCTTTTAAGAGATAAGCTACCCCATTCTGCCAGTTTGTGTTCTACAATGTTTTTATCTCTTATAGAAGTTGGGTTTCACTATCTTTCTTTGTTTCTTGCAATATCTCTGTGTATTTCCTTTTTGTATCTCTACTATATTTCTTTTTTCATGTCATTCTCAAAATAATCCATATCAATCAGATAGAAGAATAGTACACAATATTGACTTGCACAAATGATCTCCTTTTGAAAAATTGTTTGTTATCACCTAAAAATCGCTCATAGAGCTATACAGGTGATTACTAGAAGGGTCATTGATACAATACAACAAATTGATAATTCATTGTAATAACACACCATCCTTAGTAGAGCACCAAACTATGAGAAGCGGATTCTTTATATGATTCAGATTATTTTCGACACGAAATGAGAGCAGAGATATAATAAATAAATGTAAAGAGATGTATCAAATATCAAACAATATAACATAAATATATCAAAGATTCAACCATAAACATAGAGATACAGTAATACACAATTTCTATTAATGAGTGAAAATGTGCAAAGACTGTAAAAATACAGAGTGAAAGACTCGCTAGTGGTGGCATCTTATCTCTGAGAAGAGATGTGACGACTACTCACATTCACAATTCGATAATTTACAATGAGGCTATAAAGGATTTTTTAACATAAAGAAAATCCAAAACCCTCACCCTGGAAGATGAAAATCCAATAGTTTTGTGGACCCCGTTTTGGGTAGTTTGGTGTATCAACTTCCTGGGGGTGTAACTCTAGCATACAATCTTTGTTTGGGGCTCACAATAGCTGGTTGGAAAGGTTTATCAGAGGACTACATATGTTTCCATTAGGATAAGAGTTAATGTGTGGTTTGACTATGAATAGTCCTAAAAACATTGTTTAGGGACTCAAAACAACCCCAGAAGTTTAGGACTCGAAAACTAGAAACAAAACTGCCAAAATGAGCCATTTGGAATAGGTGGGTGGCCACCGATATCCACCTGGATCAATCCTCCATCCTTAGGAAGCAATGGTATACATTGCGTTGAGTTCCCGGGGGAGAGGGGAAAACGATTGTTGTAACTAAATCTTGGTGCACTGCTTTCCTTGCTGGAGACATCGTGCTGCTTGGATTGTGGAAGGATGTCATGAACCTATTGCTGGTGGGGTTGAATTTGTTCAACCAGCTGGGCTGCATGAGATGTCTGTGTGTAGAAGGAATCTTTTCACTTTGTTGTAGTCTTTTCAACCCGCTTCTGTTGGATAGAAGGTTCTTGGGCCGAGGCTGTAGTGGTTGTAGTATCATTCTATTCACCTTTTGCACAGATTGTGAAGAAGCTGAATTTTGTAGTATGAGATACTACCTTGCGACACTGTTTAGGTGGGAAAGTAGTTGGAATTACCTCTGGTACTATGTAGAGATGATCCCTCAGAGTAACAATGACACTACGGGGTCGAGAATCATACATAGCATGGCGCTTCCACATAAATGGCTGGCCCAAGAGAACATAAAAGACATCCAATAGGGAAAAATCGCATAATACCTCATCCTTGAAGGGATGAATTTCATATGACAATCAAAACTATTGGATGACACAAAGATATCGTCCCTAGAAAAGCCACCCAATGTTGTATGGATGTGGGTATGGTGTTGTTGACAATCCCAACTGTTTGAAGACCTTTGCTGAGATGAGGTTCTTCTGGCTTCCACTATCAACAATAAAATGTAGTGGGGTCCCCTTCACCCACATCTGTGAATTAAAAATGTGCTCCCCCTCTTTAATATCTGTTGGTTCTTTTGGTTGAATTGTTGCGGCCATGACAGTAGTAGTGGGATCTGCAACGATGATTTGTCTTCTATCAGTATTTTCTGAATCAGATTCAGAATCAGGGTTTGGATCCTTATCTTTGATCTTGACCACCAATGACTGTTTTACGTGACATTCATCATTATTGTTCCAGGGGATTTTGTGGAAATCGAACCATTTTCTAGTGTCCTTTTTCGTATTTCCATGACCCTTCTTTTCCTATGGCTTGGATTGGTTTTTGGGAGGATGTTTGTTAGGGCCGTCTTTATATTACTTTTTTTGTTGCGGGTTTGTAGACCCAAAATCCTGCTTGTTCTGGTGCTTAGTTTTCTGCTTGATTTTAAAAACATATTGATAAGCAGCACCAAATGATGAGATGTCCAGAAAATCCATTTCAATTTGGATGTATCTATGTAGAGCCCCACGGTATTTTAGAACCAAATGTCTCTTAGAGTCTTTGATACCCAACTTGGTGCGTAATTTATGGAAGGTATTGGTGAACTCTGACACTACTTGGCCCCTCTCTTGCCACAGTATGGTCCATCTCATGTACCGGTCCTCATAGTTGCCAACAGGGTAATATTGTTCCTTTACCGCATCCACAAAAAAATATCAAGTGGGCTCGAACCATATATTCCAGAATCCTCCATGGAAATTTTCTCCCAGTAAGTTTCCCACCAATATTTGACATGGGGGAGACCCTTAAGGAGTGCGAAGGTGATCATTTCCTTGTTGGATAATTTATAAACAGATAAATGACTTTCTAGCATATTTAACCATTTTTCTAGGGCATTCGCATCTATCTGTCCTTCAAATATGGGAATATCAAAATTAACTTGTACCTTGAAAGGCGAGGTTCTTCCAAAGTGGCCACTTGATGAAGACATGCCTGTTGTTATTAGTATGCGTTGAAGGATGTGGGAAAAATTCTCTGTCATTTGTTGTCACGTGAGATCTTGCTCAAGCAACAGATTAATATAATCGTCTGCTCTGTCATTTTTCTTTTCTTTTTCCATGGAGGGTTTCTTGGGAATGCGAGATAGATTTTCCTCAATACAGACAAGCTTGAGACCCAACTTGCTATACTCGGACCTCGTCGAGGACATGCACTGAAAAACGATCAAGAGTAGCCTGCTCTGATACCACTGATCTAGATTATCTTCGGCACGAAATGAGAGCGGAGATATAATAAAGAAATGTACAGATATGTATTGGATATCCAACAATATAAGATAAATATACCAGAGATTCAACCATAAACACAGAGATACAGTGAAACACAATTTCTATTAATGAGTGAAAATGTACAAAGACTCTAAAAATACAGAGTGAAAGACTCGCTAGAATGATGGAAAC